>LFJQ01000505.1:0-25095 GCA_001182835.1 Oropetium thomaeum
CTATTTTATTTTCTTTACAAGTGTTGTTTTTGTCGTATCATGAGATGCATAAAATAATTTGATGTCACATTATTTAATAATTCCTAATTGTGAACTAAAATATTGTTTTGGCATTTTTTTAGAATTCTCTATTTTATTTTAATTTTACGATTCAAATTTCTTATAGTCCATGGCCACTGACGAGCTAAGCTGATAATAGTTTAGCATCGGTTTCCTGTTTCTTAGGCAAATGGTGCACTTCGGGCTGGGTCCCACCTGTCAGAAAACGCCGTTGACGGAAAATGTAACAGACTTGACGGCAATGGCAAAAAACGGGCTAAAAATTGCACCCCAATGGCACCTACGGGATAACCACAATTGCAATGGTAAATACGGATCCAAACGCAATTGCAATAGCATAGAAGGTATTATCCCTTACATGATTTAGCTCACAGGTTCACATAGTAGAAGCCTAGTGTAGGGACAACAAGCTTACAGACAAAGCCAGCAGAATTTTGCAACAACTACCGAACTAAGAAATTCAAAAGATACGACTCTTTAACCAAGACACTAAATCCATTAAGGTCAAACAGGTTAAGACCTCCACTAACATCGTCACTAACACCAAATGAGTTATCGTGCCTTACAGCTGAATGCTGATAAATTTACCTTACTACAAACTGATTTCTCCTGGACCGAGAAGCCTGCACATGACATTGAGCACCTTAACTATGTCAGACACTTGATGCTAAAGCACTTCATGTTGGTTCCACGACTGTAGATAAATACATGGAAACAAAATCAGCACGTTGGGTAATCGATCCACCATCACCGAACATATGTTTCTAATCAGAAATAAAACTAACATATTGCTGACGGAACACGTAGGCAAACAAACAGCAACAGATTATTATCTAGGGCTTCAGCTAGTAATTAACAAGCCACGAAACCACTCCTCTCTTTGCTTAGCACAGATACTAGATCCAAAATTCTCAATTATTAGGAACAAAAGCCAAGGAATTTAATGTTGTTGAAAGATACTGAGGCTGAAAATCTAGCATCATCAAAGCTCACTTAGGTAACAGCTTTTTGGCCAAAATATTGGTCACTTTTCAAGATTTAATTTCTCTCCATCACATATGTGATGGACAAATAAATTTCAATGCAGATTCCAGCCAATAATTCCAGGACTGGTCTATATATAAAAGAATCGTAGCAACCAATTCAAAAAAGAGTAATTTAAATGACTAGACCAACTCTGCTAAAATGAAAATGTTTAGTCAAAGGAGGTACACTCCAACCTCTATTGATAAGAATCTTTCACACAAAGCTGAACTCTTTTCACCATGCAGGCCACCAGTAATTACTGATCAACTTGCCTTAATTTGTAGGCAGATGTTATAAAAATTTGTATATGATCTAACAATTACATCTAAAAAACACTGAATACTATGCGTTGAGTCCTACGCTGTACTGAGACTGCTGCTAGACTATAAGATTGCAGCAATAGTTGAACTGACATATAGAATAAGAACGAAGCGACCATCAATAGCAGTATATGATATATACATATGCTTCTACTTTAGATTTCGGCAATCTTATGGTATGGTATGGCCAATCTCTGTTTCATGCGGCTACCAAGATCAAGCTAACTAAGAAATTTAAACAATACGATTCCTTAAACAAAGCGCAGAACCACAACCAGCCTAACAAAATGTGGTGAAAAAAGAGAACCCAGAACAACTGATAAAAACAACCTCACTGATGCTAAAGCGCTGTCCCACCATTATACAACGAAACTTCCTCTTTAACATGGCATGCAATGTTAATCAAGCACTTGAGGCACCCACTTATTGTGCGTCACATGACAACTGCATTGTGGTTATTAAGTGAAGCCAATCAGTTTTTTAAACAGGAGTAAGTGATGACAAATTCCGTATGCTTATTAGCCAATTTCATTAATTATAAAAATTACTACGTTGTAGTATAAAACTTTTATGCGACAGTTTGATATTCAACTTTCAAACAGTCATTGCTGTTGAGCACATCATACCGTCATCCAAAATTTCAGTTTATACTAACATCTAACTCAAACCTGAATATTGTCTAATCTTCAATAAGTAAAGGTGATCTTGTTAAAGATAGGAGCAATGTAAGGCTCGTACCTGGAGTATAGAAACTTATGTAGGGGAAAATCGGGAAAACAATTAATGTCCCTGCCGCTGAAAACCTTGTTGAACTGAAGGGATTTAAGATCAATCGTGAAGAACTCACGACTCGTCTCCGTCCCCACAAAGATGATACCAATGCCTTCCGCAAATCCAAGCACACAAGTTGAGTCTGACAGGACATCCTTCGATAACAAGGTCTCCAGCTCAATGACTCTACTTTCTGCCCATTCTGCATCTTTTTCAGAACTATCCTCTCTTGACAACAGATAGAGTTTGGAGCTCCCCAGGGTAGCAAATCCCAGACCACCGCGCTCTTTAGTCATGAGCATAGAACCCCCTAATTAAGTAGTACAAAGGTGGGTCGTCCACAGACAATTCTCCCGTGCCCAGATCGTACTTAAAAATATGTTTGCGGTCAAAACTTAAGAAGTGGAGTCCATTGCCCGCGAGGGTACTTGGCAACAGAGAGATCACGCAACCAAGATACTCAGCTGATGTCTGCTCGATCCACGTACCAGCCTCCGATGAGTAGGTGTAGGGAAACATCATGTCGCAGTTCGTGGCCACGAGAAACAGCCAGAAATGGCCCGCGGCTGCAGTCGAGGTGGTCGCAGGAGCCGGCCGGGGCGTCGGCACAGACTATAGCGGCATTCCAATGCAAAGGCCACACATATCTAGGCAGCAAGGGCAGCTCTCTCCGCTCGTCTGTGATTGGGTCCCAGACGACGAATGCATCGCGCAACGGATGCTTCAACCAATCGCAAGGTCCAGCGTGAAGAAGGACGCGGCCGTGGCGGGCGTCTATCACGACGCCGTGGCGGCGGGCGGCTATGGGCGGGCAGAAGGAGCAAGTGGGAATGAACTTGTAGGACACGCTGTCGTTGTAGAGGAATCTGAGCATAGGGGGGGGGGGGGGGGGGGGGGGGTGGCGCGGGGCGTACGGTGGAGCTCTCGGAACCGGCGGCGGAAGACGGGGTCGGAGATGATGCGGCGCCAGCGCTTGCAGACGAGGGCGGAGCGGAGGAGGCTCTTGGGTTTCGTCGGGCGGGATGTGGAGGATCACCTCCTCGAGGATCTCGTCCATCAGCGCCGCCGTCGAGCGCCGTGTCCGCGGCGGCATTCTGCTCGGTGGAGGGGATCCGGCGAGGATTTGGGTTGGTGTGGTGCTGCGGGAGAACGGAGGCGGTGGTGAGTGAGTACTCTCACACCAGATACCGCTGAGGTCTGGGAACCGGCTCCTCTGACGTTCGTCGGTGGGAAGTTGGCTCACTGCAGGTAGGCCAGTGCGCCGGTAAAGCGCACCTAGCAGTGACCCGACGAAAGTCAGGGGATCCCGATCCCGCTGACGAGGCTAAACCTATCTCTGTCAAGTGGGGCAGAAGTGCAGGGAGAGTGAGGAATACATGGATGGGCTTGGTGAAACGTTTGTTACGGCCTATCACTGAATAAACAAAAGGAAAGACAGCCCATTCATATTAGGAGAAAAGACAGCTTGAGTTTCTTGATGATGTTGAAATTGAAACACTATATTTACATTGTTGGTTTAAAACATTAAAAAAAATCTATATGTGTCGATGATTTGATCGGCAGATATTTGAGGTTCGGAGGGGTTACGCTTCTAGGGAAGATCGATCGAGAAGATGACACGAGGAGTTAAACTGGTTCAGGCCTCTCGTCAGGAGTAACAGCCCTACGTCCAGTTCTGATATGTATTTGCTTATTTTGAGAGTTCGTATTTGCCTCAACTAGCTAACACAAACTCGGCTCTGGTCCTCCTCTTTTCGATGTCCCCCATCTGAAGGGGAACGCGCATATTTATACCCTTACCAGACCCTTCGGATCTAATATGGACTTCTATACTAAAACAAATATGAGTCCTATTATAAGACGTACAGAATCTGCCGATACTCTATTCTATATCTATCATCAGATGTGTGTAACGCGACATACAGGACGTCATCAATATGTATATCGAATCACATTTTTATAGAATATTAAGTCAAATAAAACTTATGATCAATAAAAACATTCCAAAACATTCGAATAAAAACAATTATTACATGACGATGTGTAACTCATCAGGAATACACAGATGTATAAGTATAAAAAGTAGGACTTGCGTTCATTATTAATGGTTGGCGACGGAAGCAAAACGAGGAATGCAGAAGCTTCTGTAGAGAACAACATCATGCATTGGTTTTGATTGTACCGTGGCCTCCAGCCGCTTTGTAGCCCCTCCGGACTTGAGATCGACAGTGAAGACCGTACGCTGCTGCGCCTTTACGACGAAAACGCCATGATCGTTGCCCATAGCCGGAGTAATAACATAATGCGACGAGAAGACCCAAGATGGGAGCATCTCGTCTAGCTCAAAGACCCTTTGTTGTGTCCAGTCATCGTCGTCATCGGTGGCCTTCCTCGACCACGTGAAGATTTTGGTACCCCGCGCCACAGCAAACCCGAGCCGATCGCCTGTTGTTGTCGTCGTCGTCTTCGTAAGAGCAATTTTGAAGCTATTAGGAGCGGACAGTGGTAGGTTGACGAATGACGCTTGTTGTTTGCACAGATCGTATCCCAGGAGTTTGATCCTGTGCTCGTGCAGGCAGGGGAAGTAGACCACGTTCCCGACGAGAGCAGTGGTTCCTGAGATGACGTCCAGATTATTGCGGTGATCAACTGCTTGATGAATACAGACGGGCTCGCTCCAAACATCGTGCTCTGAAGAGTAGACGTATACCGATACTGAGACGTCGTCCATGGTCATGTTTTTGTGCACGAAGACCACGGTGAAGGCGCCGTCGCCTGAGCTGCAGTCTTCTTGTTGGTTACGGTGGCAGCCGACGGCCGTTGCGCTGCCGCAGAGCAACGTCGCGGCCCACCTGTACGTTGCTTTCGGCAGGTAGAGCATCGGCAGCCTCCGGACGGCCCTGTCGCTCGCAAAGGGGCTCCACGCGTAGAATTCCATGTACTCCCCGGGCCGTAGTCTCTCGCTGTCCCAGAACAGGATGCGGCCGTGGAGGGCGTCCATGGCGCGCAAGCTGCTGGAGACGATTGTACTTGCTGACGTTGATGGGGGTAGGCGAAGGTTGAGGCGGGCGTGAATTCAGTTTCCTCGTTGATCAACACTGGCGAGATGCGTTTGTTGATACGGTAGATGAGTCCTAGCAGCGGCGGCGGCGCGCCGCGGTGGAGCTCGCGGAACCGGCGGTGGAAGGCGGCGCCGGAGATGAGGCAGCACCACGCCTTGTTCACCACGGCGGCGCGGAACAGAGGCGCGGGGTCGTCCGGCGGGAGGCGCAGGAGGATCGCTTCCAGCTCATCCTCATTCAGAGGCGGCAGCGCCATGCTTGCAGCAGACGACCTAGCGCTAGGGTTTGGTCGTTGTTTGGTATGGAGCTACAAAAGAAGGGGAGGGTCTAATGAATAACCCTGTTCTGTGGGATTGCGATCCCAATTTGTATAAGCAGCGCCCGGCGACCTAATCAGGCGGCTCACAATCACAATCGGCGGCCACGGCCACCATTCAGATCCATCCGGAAGTGTGGGCCCCATTTGGCAGCAAAATCCACATCGTATCGCAGAACAGGTAAATGCAAGGACAACCAGCTTACAGAGACAATGGCAGCAAAATTTGGCAAGAACTATATCAAACAAAGAAATTCAAAAGAAACAAGTCTTTAAACAACACACTAAACCCTCTAAGGTCAAACAGATGAATACCCCCACAATGCTAAATCAGTTATCCGGCCTTGCAGCTGATACAATTTACCATTACAACAAACTGATTTCTACTTGATCATTTTTGTCCATGCTTAAGTTCACAAAGTCCATATGCAGGACAACCAGCTTACAAACAAAGGCAAGAGAAATTAGTAAGAACTACTATCACAAACTAAGAACTTTAAAAGGTACGTGTCTTTAAAACAAGAACTAAACTCCTGTAGGTCAAACAGATCAAGACTTCCACGAAAATCACTAGTGCCAAATGAGTTACAGCTAATACAATTTACCAATACAACAAACTGAACTGATTTCTCCTTGATCAAGATGCCTGCACATGACATGAGCAACCTAACTATGTCAGGCACTTGATGCTAAGGCACGTTAATAGTAAGTGTTTCACAAAGGAGAAGATAAAATTGTACAGTTTCACGATCTTACAACTTCCAACACTTTGTAAAAACATATTCTGATATATATATGCTATGCATTAGCCTTTAGTGACAAAAATTATTAACAGACTTTGCCTCCATCTTCCATGAAACGTTTCCGCTTATTGATGGCTGTACTTTTCATGTCCTGCGCCTGAACCTAACAGGTATATACACAGCAATGGTAGGGAGGCATTCGAGACCTCCATGCCTAGGACCTCAAATTTCCCGTGAGGCTTGACGCTTCCATATATCACATCTTGGATTGTTATTTCTGGAACATCCTCTTCTGAAGAGCGTTGATCCTGCTGAAGGATCACTAAATCTTCAGACGTTGTAGCCATTCTTGTAGCATGTCTAGCTGTTGAAGCATAGATTGGTTTGTGATGAGTCGCCTCATGGCCTCATCGACAATGACTTGAGCCCGAAGGAGAACCCTTTGTAAGCTATTCTGCACGGCCAAGGCCAGAGGCTTGGAGTACCTGTTGATAATAAAATTTACAGATTGAGTAGCGAGTTCACCTAGGATTGCAGAAATGACAATATCCATATTGGGATCAGTTGGACGAAGATGATGTGTAGATCAGAAAGACAACACAAACAGTAACTTTGATGTATCTAAAGATCTGTGGGTTCCCTGAATTTATTGGTCAAACTTTGGGGAGGAGAGAGAGTCAACAGTCCATGGATATAGCAGTACAACTTCAGAATCTTGACTATCTAGTCTTCCCTTTGAAATCTTTGCAGAGGACCAAAGCTGCACAGCAAGATACGCTTACAATTTAGAACTTACAGTCATTTTGCCTATGTTATTCAATTTCAAGTCTTGCATCGCAGATAGGGTAAGTATATTAAGGAGAGGAGAGTCATGATCAAATACTAGTCACAGAGTCTTCATATAATGAAAAGTGCTACAGTAGAGACTATCATATTGATAATCCATTCTGATTGTCAACTATTCCAAATGCAGCGTATGTTTTTCCTACTGCCTTGTAATGTTCAGAATGCGGGAAACTTCCATTAATATATGAAAGCTTAAGGAGTAATAGTCAACATGGTAGCCAATCCCCTACGCATAAAACTGGTAGTTGTGTTCAAAAATCATTGTTGTATTCTACTTGTGAGAAGCTTAGTCAAAGAAATATAAAAAATATCTTCCTAACTATATCTGCTAACTGAACAGCACACAAGTTGGCTCTGGGCTACAGGGCTAGATTTTGCACAACAAATTTTCAATAAAGGGAATAACACTATAGTGTTAGCTGATACTAAAATTAACATATTATCTCTAACGGAAAAAAAAAATACCTTGGCACAAGGGATAGCCATATGCCCAGGGTCCACTATCTGAAAATAATAATATGTTTTGAGTCCTCTGTTGCTCTGCAATTGCTGCTAAATAGTGCAGCAATTGGTTAGTTGATATACAGAATATATACAGTCAGGCAAATCTTTTGATATTATTATACTATTAGCCAGATCATACATAGAAACTGATATACAGACTATGAACAATTCAAAACCAGGATCCATGTATGATATATCAATATTCCATGCAAAATAACAGTATTCAGTAAATACTGCTAAGACTGATTAGTAGGTGACTTTATCTTCTCTGCAAAGCTTATGCTTCTTACTAATGTGTCTTTTCGTAACGCACCCCAAACGAGCCCTGAGCCATTAAATCATGAAATTTAAGATGTGGCAATCAAAATGGTAGCTCAATAAGGCAAAAAAGTAGGCAGGTTAAACATTAGTAAAGGTATTAACTGAATCATATACATTGCCTTTTGCCAGGTAAGCAGTATGCAGATGCACACATCAAATTAAATTTTAGATTTAATAAGCATCAGAAAAGGAAGATCTTGTTCTAGTTTGCTCAAATTTAATGCTCTGTATTTGCCCAAATAAAAAACACATACAGTGATTCAGGTTATTTTCGTAGAAAAGGAGCTACTATGCACAGGATGCTATCGCTGCATTAGTACTGGTTACAACAAGAGAAGATATGCATCGTCGCATGTCCACAGCAGAATTCAAGACGCAGTTCAGATAAAATGTTCTGTTGAATAAATTAGAAAATAGATAAAAGTGAAACAGATTCAGGGTCCATAATTGAAAGAAAGCATGGGCTGAATCTCGCCCAACTTTCCCATTTTCTAGTGGTACTTTCAGTTCTGGTGTGCTACGAATTACTACATTCAACTGCATTTGAGATACCACATACAGATTCCGACATATGCAAACAATTAAACCTGAGGCAAGTTAAATTTGCAAGGATTGGGATGGAGAACACACCTGTGGCCTTGCGAGGCGACGATGAGCAGAGCCAGCGGCGCCCATCCGCACGAGGAGGAAATTATAGTACGGACATGACCGCTTGACCCTGGACCGCGGTGGGCAGGAATCAGGGGGAAGTTGCCGCCGGCGCCGCTCACACCAGTCACACAGTAACTATCGCCGTGCCGGCACACCGAAGCAGTGGCTCGCGCGCGAAGGTCCATGGAGATTCCGCTGTCCGCACACAGGTCTGGGGCAGTGGCTAGGGGGCACTAAACGCAAGGCGGCGGGGCTGGAGGAGATCGCCGGCGGCAGCGGTGAGCCGGTGATTTCGCCTGGATGTTCTGTCAATGATGGGGAAATGTGCAAAACGACCCCTAGTTCAGGTCGCGATCCCGATCAGGGGGCAAAATGCAAATATTTAGATCACGATTATTAGACGTGATTCAACTATTTGCATATAGCTCCTTAGTTGAATGAAATATTTATAAAAGTGCCCTTAGATCTGGTTTTCGCCTCCTCTCCCTCCCCTATTAGATCGGTCCCCCACCCATACCCTCGCCATGCATTATGTCAATAATAAAACCTTGTAAAATGGATGATGAATATCTCTCCACAAACAATACGGCTGCTGTCTTTCTTGCTAAGCTATTACTATTATATCGCTTCTTTCTGTTTAGCAGTTTAATATACGAAGGATGCTATTCTCAGTTCTGGTTGTTCTTGTTGAATGTGTCATGTCCATCCAGTCTTGTATCTGAGTTTTAACACGTGAGGAAAATTATGCTCCTATTTGGTCAATGCTTGGCTCAGCCCCATGGAACTAAAATCATGTCTAGTCTTATGTTGTTTCCGTTTATTTAAGAGGATTAACACTTTCGTACTTTTGAGAGTTTGTAATGTTGCAGTTTGAGATGTCCTTAATGCAAACACAGCCATGATGATGCCATGGCCCCAGTTGCTTTCTTTGTTTCCAGAATGGGCCAACCCTCCTTTGTGGTATGTTTGCTTGGTACTACCTGGTACATGTAGAGAGCTGATATGGTTTGTATTGGAGGCTAGAGGTGTCAGAATTGTTTTCTCTCTGAACCGGTTGAGCTGATGCTGTGTGCATTTGAGATCTTCTTTGAACTCTACCAGTGTTATCAACCTTGCATGCTATTACTCTTGAGTCTTGACATGGTTCTACCAGTGTTATTTGGATCATGATCCAATTAGTTGCACAAGGCAGCGGAAGGGAAGAGAGATTGGTCGATTGAAAACTCCTCGCGATGCACTGACACCATGTTCTGGTTCTGCCTTCGCCATTCCCAATCTCCAGCACCATGCCGGCTCTCAGGCTTCAGCACGGCGCTTCTAGGCTTCGCACACGTCCTCGGCCACTGATGTATGCGCTGCTACTCTGAATCTGTACTGTGACAGAATGAACAGGGACCTTGTCGTCCTAATGGCAAGAAGCATGCTTGTATCGTTCGGAAAAAAAAAAAAGCAGCATAATTGTAACAACGTGAGTGAGGTCAGAGCAACTGAGCATGGGGATGTATCTGCAGAGTGGACAAAGCCCAAGAAGCTCCTCCAGCGGGAACTCAACGCAGATCTCCTTCCTTGCACTGCTGTTCATGTTCACTTGTGTCCACTTGCACCAACCGAAGGACCAATTCAAATGAGCAGTCCAACTTGTTCTTAAAAAAAATGAGCAATCCAACTCCTCCGTCCTTTCTAAAGAAATACTAGGTGAGTAATTCAATCTCATTTGCTGTGTGTGAATAGAGTCTGGTCATAATAATTTGGAGGATGCTCGTACAAAAAACTGGACAGCATACACATCACTGACTAGAAAAAAAAATTCATGAAATCATCAATTAAATACTTTAGGTTCAATTTTTTTCGTTTACACAACTATAAAAATACAGTCAGATTAAGAATACCGTTGTACATGACCCTGGAAGGTAACAAGATCAAGTCCGTACCATAGCTGCAGTCATATGAAATCAACCAGTTAATTTAACTTTCAACTTTTAATTTGATGTACTGACTGATGTGTAGTATTAGGAGGTTGCATTACGATTACTATTGGACGACGAAGAGATGGTAATAAAGGAGTCCAAGCAAAGCCTTGTCCTTGGCGGACCCCTCGAGCAAGCCAACCGCCGGGTCCGGCGACAGCTGGTGAGCATCACAAGCTTTGTTCCTGATCATGATAATTACGTTAAATTCCTTTCAGTTGCTGTCGGCGATTCGATGAGGCCCCCTGCACCAGTGAGGAAGACTGTTGCGAACCAGCGTTGAGTCGTCGTCATCATCACCTTTCGGAATCAAAGAAAGTTATATATGCCACTGAAGAGTTTCTGCACTTGATGCCGATGGCACAACCAACGACGACCGAGACTAGTGGTGGCCAGCTCAGATTCTTACGAGCAGGTTCCAGAGAGCAATAATCATTGTGTGGTGCATATAAAGCAGGCACTCCATGATCGATGAAGATGTTGCTCGGCCCATGCACTGGAGAGTCGTTTTTGCTCTGCTAGATCTGGAGAGCAACTTGATATTGTTCCAAGAGGAGGGAGGAGCTCAAGATGGCAGAAACGGCGCTTAGCATCGCGGGTTCCGTACTGGGGAGCGCCATCAGCAAGGCCGCTGCGGCCGCCGCCGATAAGATGAGCTTGCTGATGGGTGTCCAAAATGAAATCTGGTACGAAATTACTTACTTGCCGCTGTTCATCTCTCTAACGAGTTATTAGAGTATCGACCATGGAATCATTTTCATGCTTGTATGTACATCTTTACTAGTACCTACTACAACTTGCTCCGGTCATTTGAGCCGATGTTTGAATTTTGGAGAAATTTCAAACTTGCTGCTATAAGAGAAAAAGTGTCTTTCCTTCACAGGTTCATGAAAGATGAACTGAAAACAATGCAAGCGTTCCTAATAGCCGCCGAAACATTGAAGAAAAAGAAACCGCTGCTGAAGGTTTGGGCAGAGCAAGTAAGGAGCCTGTCCTATGATATTGAAGATTGCCTTGACGAGTTCATGGTACACGTGGGAACACAAAGCCTGAAGCATCAATTGATGAAGCTCAAACACCGCCACCGAATTGCTGTCCAGATTCGAAACCTGAAATCAAGAGTTGAAGAAGTGAGCAGCAGGAACACACGCTACAACTTAATCCAGATGGAGGACACCGAAATTGGTGACGCACAATCCTATACGGAGGGTGTCCGCAATCAATCTGGTACAAACATTGATGAAGCAGAACTCATCGGTACCTCAACCTTCAAGACGCAGTTACTTGACATGATCAACGCCCAATACGACGATAGTCATGTTCAAGTTATCTGTGTGGTTGGTATGGGAGGTCTGGGCAAGACTACTCTTGTCAGGAAGATATATAAAAGCAAAAAAGGTATTGAAGATAAATTTCCGTACCGTGCTTGGATAACTGTGTCACAGTCTTTTTCCAGGATAGATATGCTCAAACTTATGATAAAGCAACTTCTTGGTGATGGTTCATTGAAGTCTTGCTTGGAAAAACTAGATGGAAAGGCACATATGCTAGTGCAAGTGGAGCACCTGGGGACGTATCTCGTGGAGGAATTAAAGGACAAAAGGTACTTCGTTGTTTTAGATGATTTGTGGAGCATTGATGCATGGATCTGGATTAGGGATAGGTGCTTTCCTAGTATGAACAACAAAGCAAGTCGAATAGTGATAACAACTAGAGATGCCAGCGTAGCTGAGGATTGCACCACCAAGTCCAATACTAAACCAATTATATTGGTACTTAGGCCTCTTGAAAAGAAATATTCCATAGACTTATTACTCAGAAAGATGATGAAAACTGAACAAGACATGGAAAATGATGAGAAGCTGAAGATCGTAGTTACTAATCTAGTAACGAAATGTGGTGGTTTACCGCTGGCTATAGTCACAATAGGAGCAATGTTTGCCACTAAACCTGAATCAGAGTGGGACATGTTATATAGACAGCTTCCTGTAGAGCTTGAGAACAACCTAAGCCTCGAGGCAATAAAGAACATGGTGAGCCTAAGCTACAACCATTTGCCATCTCATCTCAAGCCATGTTTTCTATACCTAAGCATTTTTCCCGAGGACTTCGAAATCAAAAGAAAGCGTTTGGTAAACAGATGGATAGCAGAGGGGTTGGTTAGAGCCCGTGTTGGGATGACCCTAGAGGATGCTGGAGAAAAAATCTTCAAAGATTTAATAAGCCGAAGCATGATTCAGTCATGTAGAGTGAATTTAGAAGGAACTGTTAAGAGTTGTCGGGTTCATGATATCATGCGTGACATCATTGTCTCGCTTTCAAGAGAGGAAGGCTTTGTTTACGCATCAGGCAATAATGCACCTGGCACACCAGAGGATACCTTCCGTCATGTAACATACCATGGTAGAGAAAATCTCTCTATGGTAGGAATGGATTGGAGCCGTGTCCGATCATTAAGTGTCTTTAGTGAGAGATCGGCTGAGAATCCATTTCCTCTTTGTTCAACACAGCTGAGGATGCTAAGGACCTTAGATCTTGAAAATACAGACTTTCCAGTCACTCAAAAAGATATTAGCAAGATAGGATTATTGCGGCACTTGAAATATGTGAATATTGACTTTGATTGCGGATATTCAACTATTTATTCACTCCCAAGATCCATTGGAAAATTACAGGGTTTGCAAACATTGGTAGTGAGCAACAGTTACATTTCAACTTTACCTGCTGAAATATGTACACTGAGAAGTCTCCGTACAATAGATCTTAAGCCAGGAATATACTACAGTTATTTTGACCCAGACGAGCCAATGAAATGCTTGAAGCAGTTGTTATGCTTACCTATGATGTTTACACCTTTATGCGATTCAGAAGATCGCAACAAAATGATTGCTCAACTACACAAGGCCTACTCAAGCGGTGGTCCTATAGATGTAGCGTTAAGGTCCCGAGAGGAATCGGCAACTTAAAAGAATTGCAAATACTTAGGATCGTGAGCATCAAAAGAACTAGCAGAAGAGCGATTGAAGATTGGGGGAACTAAGCAAGTTAAGAAAATTGAGAGTGGATACACAAGGGCCATAGATAAAAAATGTACGACATTATGTAAAGCCATTGAGAAGCTCTCCTCTCTTAGTTCTCTCTACATAGATGGTGACGATGACACAGTTGAGTGGATTGATTCTGTTTCCTCCCCTCCTCCCTTGTTGAGGAGTCTCCGTTTGAGGGATATATTGGAGATAAGTTTGACTGGTTGAGGAACCTTACACAGCTGGTGAAGCTTCATCTGTGGCATAGCGAACTAGAGGAACCTAAAGCCATGGAGATACTTGGGGCACTGCCCAACCTCATGCTTCTTGATCTCACTGCATATGCATATGCAGGGAAACAATTAGTGTTCAAACAGGACACGTTTCAAAATCTCATGAAACTCTTTATTTGGAGCGCGCGCCACCTCAAAGAGATACGATTTGAGCACGACGCCACGCCTCATATGGAATTAATATCAGTGGGTATGTGTCAATTGGAGCTAGGTATTAATGGCATCAAGCACCTTTCAAAGCTCAAAGAGATTGACCTCGGTTACAATGGTAAGGTGGCGAGGCTTGGTATGCTGCAAGACGAAGTGAACACACACGACAGTAAACCAGTGCTGCGACTTAATAGGGACCAAAAGCTACCATGACCTGGGCCACCCTGAAGGTTCCGATGGGTATTTTGAAGCAATGGAATCCCTTCCCGGCGACGACGATGGAGATAACTCAGAAGCCATCACGGTACCAGCAAGTGAAAGGTCAGTGTGCTCGGTTTCGCCATGGATGACAACAAAGTAGCGGTTGTTGTTGTTGCCCTAGCCGGTGCTCGACAACGGTGGAGGGATGGGCGTCCCTATGGATTTGTTCCCCTTCGCCCTTCCTTCCACTGGAACCGCCCCTCCTTTATTGCAGATTCGATGACCAGAGATAAGGTGGTGATGACATTGTCCATCCTTGTTGTGCATGATATTGATGACCATGGTAGTGTGTGGGATTCGCCGTTGGCCTGAGCAGCATCATAAACGGCGGATGCTGGTCTCTTCCTAGTCAAGGACGTCTACTCAGTGATATTGATCCCACTCGGTAGTTGGTACCACAATGGAGTCCCTAGCTCTTTGCATTGGTTACATATCGGGTGTCACGCTGCTATTTGCAGTGAAATGCTGATGACTAGTCGAGAATCGAGATGAAGCTCAGCAGCATTCTTAGTGATGCGCTGGTAGAAGAAGCAAGATCAATCATCAAGAACAGTTGGCGGATCTCGGAAAGGGCTTTGGATAGAAGTTGTTTCAGAATAAAGTTAAAGCTTAGCCTTTAGCTCTCTTGCTTTATTTCTTTTATGTATATATGCAAGCTCGTTGTGCAATGGCAACCAAGCAAGAGCAGTAGTTGATACTGAGAGTGGTGATGCAGATATATAATACAGAGATGTTTGTTAGCTATTACAGAGTTCATGCAGGTTGAGTATGAGCTCTTGTTTGACAAGACCACGGGCAGTCTACAGGCCCGCCCCTGAATTAATTATGTCATATCTTCTTGACGCAATTTATTTCTCTCTCTCTCTCTCTGTGTGTGTGTGTGTGTGTGTGTGTGTGTGTGTTATTTGCAGGAAAATTATATTTTTTTTTCAGGAAAATTATATGAGACAGGTTTGGATATCGTTAGGCACACGGACACGGCACGCCGCACGCCCAGTTATACACCTACACCAAAAACCTTCCTCACGTCTACAAGTTCTTAGACTGGCGTGGCGTGCTAAGCTACAAGATTGACCATTTCCCTTCAACTCCATTTGTGTTCAACTAGGGGCCGTCATCCAAAGTCAGTAAAATATATTGGTTTCATGGAGGCCTACACATGAAAACAGAGCATATGCTCCGGCTCTAACTTCATTTTGATGTAACGAGAAAAAAAAAAACTCTTGCTAGTATATTTACATGAAAGATAACATGATACCTTGGTTCAATAAATGACAGAAAAAAAAAAACTCTTGCTAGTATATTTACATGCTACGGTCATCTGGAATCAATCAGTTCTATACTAAATGTCTCAGCTTTTATACCGATGATGGAAAATGCTCAGAAACCATGAGGATGTGCTTGCCTTGCAACAGGAAGCTGGTAATGGTCGTCCATCTCAATCTGCCCACAAATAATCAGAAGCAAGTCACCAGATATGTCCATGAGACTGCTGGAAAAATGAAAGTTACGGCCTCTATATGGCTTCAGACCCTATCAGAACTATGTTGCATCGAAACATCAGACCTCCCATATCCTGATTCTCACAAAATTAAATCAGCATGACTTCACTCCTTGTAGACCGCTTCCTCTTGCGAGCTTTAGATTTTTGACTCTTCAATTTCACAAGTATTGATAAAGCTGTAATACGGTGGTATTCGAGACCTCCACACCAGGACCTCAAATTTTCCATGTAGCTTAATGCTTCCACAGATCACAGATGGAGTGTTATTTTAGGAACATCCTCTTGCAACGGGCAATGATATTGATGATGCACAACAAAATCTTCAGAAGGTTCAGTCATTGTCTCAAGCCATGTAGGTCTGTCATTGTGAATAAGATCAAACGGATGCTCACCATACTTGGAGAGATGCTTTTGGATGTACTGTCTCGAGGAGGTCAGAACCTTGCACCAAAACTGGATGTCCATATTATCCCTTAGCAAATCAGCCATGAAATTGGCACTTAGGAGCGAACCGTTCAGTGTCTTGGCTATCTGCGTGGCCAGGTGCACGAGCCTCGGGTGCCTCTCCGGATCCATGCTCCCAAATGTAAGCATCTTGAAGAGATACCAGTACGCCTCATGGGACAGATGCTTCAGAAATAGTGCCTGTGTTGTTCCACACTTCACGATCTTGTCCAAGCTGCTTGTGAGAATGATCTTACTGCCTCTTGGCATGTACTGTTTAGAAGAAGAATTGAATCTGTTCCAAGCATACTCATCAAGATTCCCAACTAACTCCACAATGATTAGCAATCTCCTGTCTTTATTTGAGTTTAACGTGAGATTTTGAGTTTTCCCTACACATTGTTCTCTGAAAGTAGCTAGCTTATCATCTGTGAAATCACAATCATGAAAGAACAAGATTTCTGAGAAAAGATCGCGCACTCTTTCCTGCATGCAAACATGAGCAACAAGAGTGCTCTTGCCGACTTTTCCAGGACCAACAATTGGTAGGACCTCCAGTTCTTCAGTGCCTCGAGGCTGTGTGGATAACAGGTAATTGACGACAGTTCTGCCTCCAATGCCTCGGTGCATGGCATCTCTCAGCTAGTTCAGTTGGAGAAGCATAGCTCGGTTTGTGATGTGCCGCCCCATAGCCTCATCGACGATGACCCCTGCCTGTAGCAGGACCCTGCAGAGGTGATCCTCCACGTTCGGTGCCTGTAGCTTGGAGCTTCTGCTGATGAAGAAACTTATTGATCGTGATATCAGCTCACCCAGGGGAGAAGAAAGGAGAAACTCCATTGCAACTCTCTCCACAGGAAGATAGCCCAGCTGGTGGATAACAGAATGGACAGGCTGTGGAATGGCAAGAGATGTCTGAGTATAGACTCAGGAGAGCAAGGCATTTGAGTCATGCCAACAGCTGGTCAAATCCAATTTTCCAAGCACATGCTGTTTCATGATTGACATTTGGGACAATTTTTCCTCCTTCGCCTGATTGTTCTGACTAACATTCTCTCTCTATTGTTATCAGCCATCGCCATCAAAGATTACTTAACCTGCAAAGCAGACCTGCAACATGCACTTCTACAGTGCCATAAATTCGCTTTACGAGTCTTGATAAAATTTTGTAAGAAACTGTTAAATACTGCTCCAATATTCACGTAAAGCATAAGCTGGTCATACCTTCTCCAGGGCAGTATCTTGTTGTGAGGGAGTCCACTTTTCCGTATTGAGATGCTAAAGTCAGTTACTTCAGGTGAACTTTCCACATTGACCATACCATTTGTTGTCAATTATAGTAAGGTTTTCCTTCAGCGTTCCATACAGTCCCTGAGTCATTAACAATTCAATGTTAAGCTGTACAGGCGAAAAATGGTCTGATAGTTTGTGCAAAAAAAAAAAAAGACCAGTAAAACATTAGAATCTATGTTAACTGATACTTAGGCTGTTAAGAGGTATTCATTGTGAAGACTGTTAAACCAAGTTTAGATGTGGACCCTATCAACAAAAGTATCGTCTTAGTCAAAGAAAAATGTAGAACATGCACCAAATGAAATAGAGAGACTATACTATAAGCGTATCTCAGATTTTTGACGAACTAACCATCTAAAAACTAGCATTGGTGGCTTGGTGCAAGAACTGACACAAGCTTCTTGAATGTTTCAAGGAATAGGCTGGCAAAAAAAATATCTAGCAGAAACCCAAGTGATTTTGGTATGGGAGATGATAATATTTTTTCCTGTGGTGCACCTGAAAACTACTCAAAATAGGGTTGGTCGATTTCTGGGAGTGTTTCACTTCAGGTAAAAATTATGTCCTACTCTGGAAATCTAACTTGCTAATGTAGCAGAAACCACACATATAGCATTAGAATTCATGATGCAGTTTAGAAATGTTCCCCTCTGTTTAATCACACATTTAATCAAAGGTCCCCTCTGTTTTGTTCAGAAATGTTCTAGTATTGCTAAAATAAGAACATAGCACCGCAGAACCACGTACATAGACAAAATGAAGCAGATTTTGTGCCGCGCATCTCTTGTGTGCATTCAACTACAAATCTCCAGATTGAGCAAGCACGAAATTGCAGCTCAGACTGGAGTAGAAACAGCGAGTCAAATGAGAAGAATGAATTCGGGAAAGATGGCTCACCTGCGGTACTCGCTCCTTGGGATCGTGGAGTCCCCATCGGCCGGTCCTTGCAGATGCAATCGAGTGACTGCCAGATTGGTAAGGTGGAGGCGCTGCAGTCTGGGCACTGCGCCGTCGCTGGCACTGCGGTGCGGCGGCCCAGAGGCGATGTCGGGAGCCATGAATCAGGCCGGGGTGAACTCCAGAAGCTTGGCGGCGGGTACATTGGAGTCGGCGGCGGAGGTGCGACCTCGCCCCGTGACCTGGTTTGGCACCCCTGCTCCGTCCAGCGCGCCGCGGCCGGCCATGAATCAGGCCGGGGTGAGCTCCAGAAGCCAGGCCGCGGCACCAATGGAGTCAGCCTGTCAGCGGCGTCGGCGGCGGCGCGACCCTCGCCCCGTGACTATGTCGCCGGCCGGGGTGCAAATATTTGGATCGCGATTATTAGTCGCGATCCGTCGCCGGCCGGGCATTTGCAGACAGGCCCCTAGTTTGAATCGTAACTATTAATCGCGATCTAAATTAGAGGAAGAGTGCAAATATTTGGATCGAAACTATTAAGTTCGCCCCCTATTCTGTGAAGTATTTCGGTAACCTGGTTTAGCGCCCATCCTCCAGCGCAGCGCGTCGCGGCCGGCCGCCGCCGCGTTCCTCCTCCTCACGTTCTGGCTGCTCGGAGGCGTGAACCGCCGCTCAGATCAGCCCCTTCCACCGTATCTGCACTGCTTGGTTCGATTGAATAGCTCGTATCTCAAGCCAGCGGCAACAAAGCTCCGACCCGAACTCATGGCGGACCAACGGACCAAACAAGCTAGAGATGCCATTGGAGCGTGCTTCAAACTCGAGCCCAAGGACGGCGAAAATTGGTTTCCTGTGTTCGCATACTCGCCCAGCACTTGACTCTTCTGTTCAATTGCTTGCTGTTCCGTCCCAGTCTCCACCGTCTTCGTCTTGGAGAGAGCTTGTTCGACGACCAGGACGGCAAGGGACAAACCGGCTGAAAGATGAGTCTTTGATCCTGTACTACAGGCAGTTGCTTTGGTAGATTTCTTCCGTTCTGCAATCGGCCCGGCTGGCATTTTCAGTGTGCTCTCTCTGCAGCAGCAGGTTTCGATTTGCAGCGCCTGCTGCTCGCGGCCTAGTACGTCGTCCATCGACAGGGAGGCAGAGCCATACATGCTAACAGCCGAACTATTTCTACCATATGTCTTAGATATTGATTGATTCGACCATGACGGATGCAGGGGCCTGCTTGATGATCCGTGGAAGTGATCCTCTTCTTCTTTGCACTGAACTGGAGAGGAGTCCATCAGGCCACACGACCAATTCAGTCCAGTACTCTACTCGACTCGGTCACACTCACACCTTCTGCATGCTAGTTCATGCTACTAGATTCGCGGACAAAGAGGAAACGAAAATTACACTTTCATCAGGTACAGTTCCATCGCTTTCATGCAAGTTGTAAACACAGAAAAACAGAGCAAGATTCATATTCATACCAACTCAAGAAAACTGTTGTGTCAGAACATGACAGAATAGGATCGAGCACATCACGCACCACCGCTTTGTTAATACAAATACAGCGATGCGAATCCTTCCTACCTCCTCTGTACTGCTGACTTGTGGTAGCTGATGGTCATCTCTTCCATGTAATCTTGCATGTATCACGTACGTTCAGTCACCTCCACAAGTAGACGCTAATTTGCCATTTCTAGAAGCAGGAGCACTACACTTGTGCCACGCAGAGAGAAGTTGGTACGTATATACTGAAACTGGCACATGATCCCCAGACTATTTGGAAACTAAAGAACTAATGGTGGTTTCTCAAGTCATGCTATCGTGACTTCGTGAGTCGTCTCACGCGAATCTAAACGTCAAAATGTACTTTAGAAAAAAGAACACACTATTCTTGCCATAGCAGAGCACAGCTGGAATAAGCTAGAATACAATTTGGCCTGTAGATCTGAAGTGAAACAGAAAGAGAAGATGCAAACTGTTCGGAATTGAATACAACAAAACAAATTAGTAGCATAGTTCAGCTTCAGTCATGCTGCAAATTATCTAACATCCAAGCATACAGTTTTATTCTACTGTCATTCGCCACACCCTATACATACATACATATCCTGTCAAAGATAGAGAAGTGCTCCTCTACAATAAAGCCTCACAATGATCAAAGAAGAAGTCCTGACGCACCATTTTTAACTGAACGCTTTCTCTTGACAGCTGCGGTTTCCAATTTTTTAATCTCACAAGCGTAAATATATTATAGTAGGGAGGTATCTGAGACTTCCATGCTACAGCTTCAAAATTCCCATGAGGTCTGATGCCTCCATAGAACACATCTTGGAACATTATATTGGAAACCTCCTCTTGTGGAGAGCGTTGATACTGATGACAAATCATAGTTCTTCACAAAGATGTGCCCATTAACCCTAAATATGTAGCTTTATAATCACTTAGACCATCAGATGGATGTTCACCGAATTTGAGACATGCTTCTGGATGTACCCTCTCAAGAACGTCAGAACCTTGGACCAGAATGAGACCTCAAAGTTGTTTCTAAGCAATTGGGCAGTGATGTGTGCACCAATTAGGGTTCCATTATGTGTCCTGGCTATCTCCATTGCAAGCTGCCCAAGCCTTGGGTGTCTCTCTGGATCTACGCTTCCAAATGTAAGCATCTTGAATAAATACCAGTAAGACTCCTGAGACAGGTTCTTCAGAATAAGAGCCTTTCTTGTCCCCAACTTTACAATTCCATAGGACCGGCTAATGACTATGGTTTTACTACCACTTAACATGCACTGTCTTGAAGCAGAATAAAACCCATTCCATGCATCTTCGTCTATATCCCCAACTAACTCAACAACTACTAACAATCTTCCATCTTTGTTTGAGCTTGTCAAACAATTGTTATGTTTCCTTGCAGACCCTTCTCCAAAAGCAATTTTAAAATCATGGTCATGCAAGAACAAGATTTCAGAGAAATGTTCACGGACTCTTTCATCCTTACAAACATGGGCGACAAGGGTGCTCTTGCCGACTCCGCCAGGACCGACAATAGGCAGGACCTCCAGTTCTTCTGCACCATGAGGTTGTGTGTGTAACAGGAAGTTGACAACAAGTTCAGCTTCCATTTGACGGCCAAACATGCAGTTACTAACAAGGATATGCATGCTGTATGGCTGGCGGTATAGGCGAGGATAGCTCATCAAGAACATACGAAGGTCATCCACATCAACAATCATGGAGCTCAATCTGCCATGTGCCTCTCGTAGTTGTTTCAAGATCTGTGCATTTCTACCAAACAAATAGGGGACCCTTTGCAACGTTTCTGGACAGAGACCAAGATTGACTCACAATCTGATCTTTGGTTTCCTCGTTCTGAAGAGATTGGTACCTGAAGATGTCAAGCACGTAATAGCCTCGGTGAATGGCATCCCTCAACAGGTCCAGCTGGAGCAACATAGCATGGTTTGTGATGTGCCGCCTATGGCCTCGTCGACGATGACCTGTGCTCGGAGCAAGGCTCTCAGGAGATGATCCTCCACATCCTCTGGCAGTGCCCTGCAGCATTTTCTGATTAAGAAATTTATGGATCTAGTGGCCAGCTCACCAAGTATCGCAGAGACAAAAAATCTCCATTCGGCAAAGAACTCAGAAGGTGGATGCGAAGATGAAGAGGGAGAGGGAGGGAGGGACATGTCAATAAAACAAGTATCCACCAATTGCTAATGGAAAAGTGAGGTTTGAGATTTCCGCGTAATTGCCTCCATTTTCCAAGCATCCGAGCAACTCTCTGATAGCATTGCTCCAGTCAAGGTCATAGTCAACTTCAGTAGTGAGTCATTTTTCCTTTTTACTGACTTTTCTGTCCCTCGTTTTGAACAAACTTACTAGTAGTAATTAAGGAGACCGATATTATATAATTATACTGATTCAGTTTTCACATGATGAAAAGGATATCTGCTGCATGCGTGCCTCTTCTTTTCTCCACGGTAGTATCTTCTCGTAAGTAACTGTCATGCGTGAGAGGGCATCTTGACTGATTCCAAACCGATCCTGAATCAAATTGTACTGGTCTGAGGGCATGTTGAATTGTTACCTTGACCTAGAATTGTGATATATATGTTCAGTCACCTGATACTGAATGGTGAAGACTATTTGTGTAATGCAACTTTACTAAACCTTGAGGAAAATTTAATGCTTTTATGAAAAAGAACTCTCAAGTATTAAGCCATTAGAGCTTGGTCATATCTCAGTCACGTTTTACCCACTAACTATTTATAAAAGCTTATTTGATGTTGGGATGGGACGTGAATGGCATATTTCCTTGTAGCATAACTGAAACCACTAAATATCTGTACTTCATAATCATGATCTGCTTGTGCTTTACAATTAATGAAAGGATACCCAAAATAAATTTCCATGAAATTATTACTAGGTGGTAGATCCACGAATAGGCAGTGACAGATGACAAAGATGTTGATCTGTACATCCAAATGAAGCATACTATGATTAATGTTGTTTCATATGCTCTCATAAGCTTAATTGTCGACCTAATAATTAATTACAAATATAAAATGAGAGAAAAGATGTATGGTAGAATGCAAGAATTCAAAAACACAGAAGAACCACTTACATAGATCAAATGAATCAGCTTGGTTTGGGTGCCCAACAAAGAAAGCACGACAAAGAATCTCCCTGTTCTTACTTTTCCTCATTTATTCCCTGCATTTCTGGTTGGTGTGCTATGAGTGGCACCGAGATTCATTTCATATATATACACATCGTGATTTGGGCAAAATAAAGTTTTGAAACCAATTGAGATGGGGTAAATTAGAACAGAAGCAGACTACCATTCAGATTTCAGATTGAGTTGAGAGAGACAACGGGGTAACCTGCTCACCGGAGAGGCGGAGGCAGAGAGGTTCACGGTGAGAGCTCGCCCTCCGTGTGGTTGCTTCTCCTTTGCTGCAGAGCGCCGGAGTCGCAACCGGCAACCGAGCCTAGGGGTATGAGGAGGGAGGAAAGAGGCGGTCGATTGCAACGCTGACCGGTGCTAGGGAATGTCGGAGTCGGGCGTGACCTGCGCGGAAAGGTCGTAGGCCGCGATGGGCGCGCGAATCCCATGGGGCGAGCCGGTAAGACTTTGCGGCGCGGCGCGGCCGCGCGACCCGGACTGGTTGGTTTATTCGCGACCTCGCTGGAAGCATATTTGCAAACAGCCCCCTGGTTTGGATCGCGATTAATCCAAATATTTACATATAGACCCCTAACTAGAACTGAATTTTCTGCGCAGTCCCCCTGGCTCGTCCGTTCTCTGAGTGATTCTCTCCGTTCCCCTCAGCTCATCCCCCGGCGCTCGTATGCCGACGGCCGCCCGCCGCCGTAATCCTCCGCGCCTTCCAGGAGAGAAGGAAGTGCCGGGAACCACTACGATTGTCGTTCAGCTTGGTCCTGAGCACCGACGCTGGTCTCTGGACTCTCCACAGCTCTGTTCTGCAAGGAGAACCCGATGAAATGGCCGGAGTCCCGAGCCAGAGCAGCTGTAGAATGTGCAGAGTTCAATGAATACGAAGGGCACTGATCTTCCATGACGAAATAGCTAACTACTGGCACTTTCAGCTAGGTGCTTCAATTCGAACGACTCAGAGCAGAGCGGAGCAGTTGATCTCCCGAACGAGGCTTCAGTCAACAGAACTGGACTTTCAAGGCGTTACAGAGATGGAACGGAGATTCGGCGAAACAACTTCAAGGATTGAAATATGGCTGACGAGATCAAAACTTCTCCATGACCTGTCTATCGTTCGTGTTTCTTGCCTATCAGATAGGCAGGCTCTTCTGCTGACATCAAATTTGGTGTTCTAGGATGCAAATCCTCCCTACCTCCTCTGTACAGAAGCTATGCTTCAATGATACACGGAGGTCAGCTATAAACAACTTTTTTAAACGTCAACTATTTTTTTACGAAAAAACACACACACAACAATTATTATACATTTTATTAGAAAAACTGACTAGCAGCTAAAGATAGTGCAAATCAATTCCCCTGCAAATCGGGAAAAAAAATCGCATTCAAACAAGAAAAAGGCCCCTCCCTGACCTTCAATATGAATCCAATCCAATACCTAACACCTGTCGTGTCTGACATAATATCACAAGGAGACACTAACACAGGACAGGTTGGTTAATCTTGAACAATAATTGAGGTTATCGACTTATCGCGACACATTACAGGAAAAGCAATCGCATATCGTGCAAGGAAAAGTACTAGTACCACTTTTGGTTAGAGGACACAATCAGGTATGACTTTAGCCTTGCACTCTTGCTGCCACAAATGGGATATATCTTCTCTGTTTTTTAGGGAGAAGAAGAAAGATGGGAGATAAAATCAGATACCATCAGGCGCTAACTGGGCGACATCACGGGCCCATGGGCTAGAGCACAGATAGATACGTGGGCCATAAAAAGTACTTCCATCTCAGTTTGGATTTGTCTTCATTATGTGGTGGACAAAAGACAAAAGAAAGATGCAGACGTTTCTTGGATTCTGTTGGGATTGGCTGAAAGATCACCATTTCTATACTATGGTACATCTTGAGTCCCATAGTGTTGTTACTCCTTAATCATGTACTAAAATATTTTATGCAATTGA
>LFJQ01000506.1:0-25049 GCA_001182835.1 Oropetium thomaeum
GCCCCGGCAACGTGAAAAGAGGCAGAGGAAAACCTAACTTGACATGGGAGGAGTCTGTGAAGAGGGACTCGAGGGATTAGAATTTTGCTAAGGAGTCAGTCGTAGATAGAAATTTATGGAAAAGGGTGATACACGTACCGGAACCTTGATTTGTTTTTTTAACCTTTTTCTGCTCCTTTCTAATTTGTCATCTTTTTCTCGGTGTTGTTGTTTGGGACTTGCTTTCTTCCTTGTTTTCTTTTTTTTTTCCTTTATGACCTCTCTGTTGTTGGTTACTTTTTATGGTCTTTTGTCTTCTTAATTACTGTCTGGATTTTATTTTGGGTTCAGCGCTTCTTTTTGTTGGTTGGTGTTGATGGTGTTTTGTCTTCTTAGTGATTTTCTAGTTTTATGTGTATGGATCTCTCAGATTTCATCTCTAGCCTACTCTAACTTGTTTGGGACTAAAACGCTTGGTAGTTATTGTTTGTTGTATATACTTATGTAATATCTAGTTATATATACTATGGTTTTATATACTTACCGTATGGGTAGTCATATGTACAATATATGCATGACAGTTAGCATATTCATTGATATTGGCAGGGCAAATAATTCCTGTGAACCGTTTACAGAACCTTGAAGGAATAAAGGATAACACCTCTGCCTATATGTTGTCATTTATACCTGCAATTTGAATGAAAGGTCAGATATACTTTAGAGCCTCTATTCACATAGTATTAAGAAATTGTTATGCTAGAGTCGCCTACCTGCGGGTCTTATTGTGCTAAGTGCTAACATTTACAAGTTTTGGTCACTGAACTCTCAGTGTCAGCAGTTTTGAGCATTAAGAAAAGACTATTTAACATGACACTTCATAGAATTCGCTCTTTTACACATAAAAAACAAAAAGAAACAAATAAACTAAAGGATCAGGGACCAACACAATAAACTCTACTAGTCCATAAGAACCTGTCCCTCCCTAATGTAAGATATCAGCAATGCATCAAGCTCAAGCCTCAAAAACCTGAATGCCCTGGGGCAAAAAATTGACACAAAAGGCTATCAATCAACTAACAAGAAAGGAACAAACATCTTTCGAAAAAAACAAGGAACGAACATGCTGACCAAAGAGTCTAATCACGCACTCCAGAGGATCCTACAAATTACATTGCAATCAAAACTGATCAATCAGGATGGAAGCACACATCTAAAACAAATACACCTCACAAGCATCAACATCTGCAACTAAAACTTTTAACATAAGAGTCTAGGCACCAACAAAAGGCACAATAACTACTTTAATGATAGAGGGGCATTGCTGGAACAGTAAGTAGCCTAGATGGAAATAAGCAAAGGAAAAAATGAGTAAACCTGGAAGCATTTCAGGCCTATGACACTTCTTACCAAGTTCTCCCAACAAATACACAGTACGTCTTCTTCTATCTCTTTTCTTGGTTGGGCAAAGTTAGAGAAATTATGGTGCAATTACAGGCAAGATACTAAGTAAAAATAATACTACATTGGTTCTTTTATTACCGATGTTTGTCAGTGTAAATGTGAACTAACCAACGTCAATAATAATAATAATAAAACACCAGAGGGAGTAGAACACATGAAACCTTTGACGCTGCATAAGCTCTAACAAGCGAACTGAATCAAAATGGACTAGGACTTATGCCGAACAAACACTGGAAGCAATAAATAAAAAATAGATAATAGAACATATGACATAAGTGTGCACCTAGTTAACAGCCTCATCTCATATTACTATGCAGCGCCTCTAACAAAACGCCACTAAATTCGAATGCAATTCAGTATTTGCATATGCCACTAATTGAGGAGAAGCTGAAAGCAGTCATCCATAGAACACATCATCATCTTCTTCATCATCATCGCTGTCCTCATCGTCTTCTTCAATCACCAATTCGCTTATAGTAGCTTCAATCTCCTTCCACGCCTCTGCCAAGGCCGCCTCCGTCTCGGCCCTGCGCCGAACAGTGTCGTCGTCAAGCTCGACGTAGCCCTTGGTCCGCAGCTGCTCACGAACCCACACCTGCTTCTTACTATACCTCTCCAGCTCTCCTCCCACTCATACTGCCACTCGTAAAACATTTTGGCATGGGAGTAGAGCTGTCGTGTCGAGTGGTCCATCTCCTCCTCCAGCGACGGCTTCAGGTCCGGGTTCCTCTCCTTTAGGGCCCGGAACTCGCTTGGCTCGAGGCGCGGCTTGAGAGACAGTAGCCACCGGATCTCCCTGTTCGACATCCGGTTTTGGGGAGCCGGAGGCCGGTCGCCAGCTGCCCTCCCGGATTTTGCAACGGCTGCCGCCGGCGGCACCGCCGCCACAGAACTAGAGTACCCGTCCGTATTCTTGGATCCGGCAGCTTGCCGCAGGAAGTCACCTTCTCCTCCGCCTTCCTCTTCACGGGGCACGGAGACATCATGCTCCCTCGCCAACCTCCTCCGTCCTTGACGTATCCAGCACCTCTTCAATCTTTGTCCTGGTGGAGCAGGGAACTATCATCCTCCCCTCATCGACCCCCTCCATGTCTTCAGCAGTGCACGATGGCTTAAGACGAGCACCCTCCCCACCAGACATCACAGACGAGAAATCTTCTCTCAGCGTCGCGCCAAATTGCAAATATACAGTGGAGATTTGCTCTCAAGTCGCGATGGAAATCCTAGATTTGGAGGAGGCAAAGCGGTCGTCGCGATTTCTATCTATAAGGGGCAGAGGCGCAGGGGGCGCGTCAAACTCTGTTTCCACTCGAAACGGAGCGGAACGGAACCGATACGATTTTGTAACGAATTGTGACTCGGTCTGGCCTAAAATGGGCTGTAACGAAACGCCTCCTCTCTGGACTTTTGTGGGTTATGGCTTGCGCGTACGATCTGCATGGAGGCCCAAAGCACTGCTCCTATCGGCTGCTGCCCAAACTCAAAGTAGTAGTAGTATATCCCTACGTTCATGACAGGCAATATGGAAATTAATCTTTTTGACTATTTTTTTTGGCAATATGGCGTCAATTCCTCCACATCCTCATCGTTTCTTATTATTAATTTCATTTTTTCAAAATTATTGATGCTTCCTACTATAAATTTGTATTAGAAAAATATCAATAACAAAAAACAAAGATAGTACTACCTCTGTTTTGTAATTATCGATTTAAAAAACAAAGATAGTACTACCTCTTGTTTTTAAGTATCAATTTTTTTTAATATAAATTTATACTTAAAAAGTGTTAACAATAAAAAGGAAGGTAGTAATAATTACTACACAATACTATACATACTTTCACCGTTCCAACCAATCCAATTCATCCACATCTTCGTCGTTTCTTATTATTACTTGTATTATTTTTTATTATTAACGCTTTCAAATATAACTTTGTGTTAGAAAAATATCATTAATTAAAAAATAGTAATATTACTCCACAATACTATACAAAAAGAATGCACTTTCACCATTCCAAGTACGGCGAAAAGACGGATCATGTTTGTTGGGAGATACTCCGTATAATAGTACCACTTTGGTTCTTTTATTACAGATGTTGGTTAGTTCAAACATGAAGCAAATGACATCAATAATAATAAAAAGAATGAGGGAGTAGAAAATATGAAGCCTTTAATGATGCATAAGTTATAACAAGCAAACTGAATCACAATGGACTACGGCTTATGCCCAACAAACACCGGAAGCAATAAATAAAAAGATAGATAATAGAACATATGACACAATCTAAATATACTATGCAGCGCCTCTAGCAAAACGCCACTAAATTCGTATGCAAAGCAGTTTGCCACCAGGTATCCAAATCCTTCATTTCATGCCATTTGGAGAGGCATTTAAGTTAAGGATACTTGGACACCAGTAGAAAATAAAACTGAATTTGCATATGAAACTAATTAAGGAGAAGCTGAAAGCAGTCATTCGTAAACGCATCATCATCATCGTCGTCGTCACTGTCGTCATCGTCCTCCTCTTGGGTCATCGATTCACCAATTGCTTCAATCTCCTTCCACGCCTCTTCCACGAACGCCTGCACCTCGGCCCTGCGCCGAATAAATTCATCGTCAAGCTCGACGTAGCCCTTGGTCCGCAGCTCCTCGCGCACCCACTCCTGCCTTTTGGAGTAGCTCTCCTCCCTCTCGTAGAACGATTTGGCCCGAGAGTAGAGCTCTCTCGTGGACTCGTCCATCTCCTCCGCCGGTGACGGCGTCAGGTCCGGGTTCCTCTCCTTCAGGGCGCGGAATTCGCTCGGCTCAGCAGGCGGCTTGCGAGACAGGAGCAAGCGGATCTGACTCTTCGACATCCGGTTTTGCGGAGCCGGAGGCTTGTCGCCCGCTGCACTCCTGGGTTTTGCAACGGCCGGCGTCGGCGTCGGCGCCGGCGTCGGCGTCGGCGCCGGCGCTGGCGCAGTAGAACTGGAGTCCCCCTCCGTATCCATTGGATCCAGCACCTTGCCGTAGGGACTCACCTCTTCTTCCGCGGCCTTCCTCTTGACGGAGCACGAAATCATCATGCTCCCCTCACAAATCTCCTCCGCCTTCGTCTTGGCACAGCAGCAGGAAACCATCGTCCTCCCCTCATCGATTTCGATCCGCTCCATGCCTTCAGCAGTGCACGACGGCTTGAGACGAGCACCCTCCCCACCAGACATCACAGACGAGAAATCTTCTCTCGCGTCGCGCCGAATTGCAAATATACAATGCAGATTTGCTCTCAAGTCGCAATGGAAAATCTAGATGTGAAGGAGGCAAAGCGGTCGTCGCGATTTCTATCTATAGGGGCAGAGGCGCAGCGCAGGGGGGAGTCGGACTCTGTTTCCACTCGAAACGGACCTCGGAGGCTCGGACTCTGTTTCCCGCCCGCAGTACTACATGTCGGAACGGAACCGATGCGATTTCGTATGGCCTAATATGGGCTGTAACAAACGCCTCCTCTCTGCACTTTTGTGGGTTTATGGCCCGCGTCCCGCGATCTGTATGCAGAAAAGGCTCGATACACTGCTCGTCATCAGAGGTCAAAGTGGTCAGCCTATTAAACCGAAAAAGTGGTGCCGTGTATAAACTCAAAGGTCACAAAATAAAAAAGAAATATATATATATATATATATATATATATATATATATAAAAGGGTCAAAAAAAGGTAGCGCACGGCGGGCAGAGCGTTTCCGCGTCACCATCCTCATCGCAAATCGAAAAGTATAAGGAAAGTCCTAATCCCAGATCGTCCCGTCCCCACCCCACAGCGTAACGAACGGGAAAAGCCGCACATGCAACGGGAACGGACTAGCGTCTGCTGTGCCGACCGACATGCGGGCCCCCAGGCGGAGAAAGCGGTTGAGCCCCACCAGTCATCCAAGTCAGAAATTTATATTTATATTACGCGTTGTAGTAGTAGTAGCGTATAGAAAGGGAATCCTTATCTGCACGTCGCCGTCCGCTCGCTGCCACGTCACCTCCATATCTCCCCGTCTGATGGTGGTTGCTTTTGCCGTCACAACTACAGAGCGTTCACAAAGGACACCCTTAACTTAGTACCTATCTGTAAAAGGCGCCTCCAGAGTCCAGAGGGACTAAACCTGTAAAATAAAATCAACGGGATGAGGCAGGATTAGCACACGTGCACGTAATAGTACAAACTTGGTAGGGATCCGTTCGTGAGTTTCCCCGTCAACCCTCTCATCATTATTAAAGGTTGCAAGTGTTACTCCCTTCCTTAACGTAACGGCATCGAACTTCCTTGGCTCGCGTCGAGTGTCGCGTCCCTTGCCTGCTGCGCACACGCGCGCGCGCGTTCCGTCGAACGCTTCCGGCGCGACATGGCGGCGTCCGCCACCACCGCCTCCCGCTCCGGCGCCAGAGGCGACCGCGAAGACCAAGACGAGTCCCCGGCGATGCGCCGGCTCCGCCGGCTCTCCCAGCACCTCCTCCACCCCTTTTCGCCGTCCAACCAGGAGCAGTCGCAGCTGGCCGTCGCGGCGTGCGCGGGGCAAACAAAGCGCGTGCAGGGCGGCGCGGAGGTGTCCGCGGCGCTGGCGGCGTACATGCGCGGAAGGCACCGCGCGACGCAGGCGCGCCTGTTCGAGTTCTACTGCGGCCGGCCCGACCTGCAGACGCCCGTGGAGATGTCCACCGCCGCGCACCGGGACCTCTGCTTCCGCCAGCTGCGCGCGCTCGTGCGCGACGCCGGGGTGCGCCCGCTCACCCTCATGGCCACCGACCCCGCCGAGTACTTCGCCGTCATGGAGGCCGTCGGCGGCGTCGACATCTCGCTCGGCGTCAAGTTCGGCGTCCAGTACAGGTATTTTCTTTTTTAAGCCGTAGGCCCGTACGTTACCTATAGTACCGTTCTTTTTTTTTTCTTCAAGCGTGAATCACCAGCCGCTTGTACCCCGTTGATGTTGATGCTTCTCCCATCTGTTTCATATGGCTGTTGATCGATGGTAGTACAAGATGAGACTGTTCGTTCATGGATTGTTTTTTTTTTAGGAATATACCGCTAGGGAGATTGTTGGTAGTAGTTGTTACTGGCTAAACGTCGATGTTTTGCCCCTAAAACATGATGGATTCGAATTCTTGTTCGTAGACCTGTCGATTCGTCACTAGATGATCGGATTCCTGCAGGGTACTTCAATTACGGACGATGGGTCAACTGAACTGACACTGCTATGCTGATATATGAATGTGTACTTTTTTTTTGTTTAATTTTATTGAATGCATTGTCTTGTGTTAGTGGGGGTGGGGTCATGAAAACGATGTTTCTGCTTTTTTTTTTTTTTTACCTTTGTGTGCTAATAGAAGATGAGTTCTCTTGAGTCTCACGTTTGGAATGTGGACCTTCTTAGTAATTGATTGGCATTGATTCTGCAGTACGATAGTTTGTTCACTCTGATTGATTGACTGAAACGTACTACTTGAACTGCTTCGGGAGAACTTCTATTTTTTGTGAGCTGTTTCATTTATTGGATGGACGGTATGATGTCACATGGTCACTGTGAAGTAAAAGATTAACAGGATCATCTTTATTCTTTGCATGTGAAGTTTTGTTTATCCAACTCAAACTTTGCAACCTATGTTGTTAATTTTAGATCTTGATCTCAAGTGTGGATTGTGTAGTACCTTATTCATTGATTACCATTCATTATTGAGTACAATGGCCTGTTCAGTCTGACTGATTAAAACGTACTCGGTCTACTTGTAGAGGGCTGCTATGGTTGGTGAGAGAGTGAGCCCTTTGAATAACTAGATTAATGATATCATGTCAAATAGTAACCGTGTAATCTCAATTAACTAGAATTTGAGAGCTGCTAAGGGTTGCATCAGATAATTGGTACTTTCTTTATTTTGTTTATGTTTATGATGTCACTAACTTGACCTGATTGTTAATGCAGTCTCTGGGGCGGTTCTATCATAAATCTAGGAACCAAGAAGCACAAAGATAAGTTCTTTGACGGAATTGATAATTTGGATATTCCAGGCTGTTTTGCTATGACAGAGCTACATCATGGTCAGATTCTTCATCTATCTTATACTGATTATTTTCCTCGAGAGAACAAAAAAAATCGTTAATATGCTGTTAACTAGGTTGCCACTATTATTATGTACCATCATTTTTTGGTTCTTTTCTAATTAGAAATGCGGGCTAATCCCACTATTTAAGACACTGTTTCAATATTCTGAGAGGATACGTAGTTATTTGTTTTTACTCAATTAATTCTTTTCTGTACTAGGATCCAATGTCCAAGCCCTACAGACCACTGCAACATTTGATCCAGTTACTGACGAGTTCGTTATTAACACCCCAAATGATGGAGCTATCAAGTGGTGGATTGGCAATGCTGCAGTTCATGGAAAATATGCTACTGTCTTTGCAAGGTTAATTTTACCCCTCCAAGGAAAAGGAGGGACCCCTGCTGATATGGGTATTCATGCATTCATCGTCCCCATAAGGGACCTTGAAACTCATGCTGTTCTTCCTGGAATTGAGATAAATGATTGTGGGCACAAGATAGGCCTAAACGGTGTAGACAATGGTGCACTGAGATTCCGGTCAGTTAGGATACCACGAGATAATCTTCTGAACCGATTTGGTGATGTATCACGAGATGGAAAATATACAAGCAGTCTCCCCACTATTAACAAAAGATTTGCAGCAACTCTAGGTGAGCTTGTTGGAGGAAGAGTCGGTATTGCGTATAGTTCTGTGGGTATTCTGAAAGTTGCAGTAACCATTGCAACGAGGTATGCTCTTCTGCGCCAGCAATTTGGCCCACCTAAGCAGCCAGAAATCAGTGTGTTGGATTACCAGTCTCACCAGCACAAACTAATGCCTATGTTAGCTTCTTCATATGCATTTCACTTTGCCACAGTCTATTTGGTGGACAAGTACTCAGAAATGAAGAAAACCAATGATGAGGATCTTATTTCTGATGTGCATGTTCTTTCGTCCGGGTTAAAAGCCTACATAACATCATATACAGCAAAGTCTATAAGCATATGCCGAGAATCATGTGGTGGTCATGGTTATGCTGCTGTGAATCGTTTTGGAGCTCTGCGCAATGACCACGATATATTCCAAACATTTGAGGGGGACAATACAGTTCTTCTGCAGCAGGTACTTATCAGCATCCTTTATGAAACTGATCTATGCCTTATTTTCATACTTACCAATCACCAATATAATGTTTGATGGGTAGATTTTACAAAAATTTAGCAGTTATGCCTGTATCACAATAACACACATACTCCATGTCTTTTAATTGTTGTCGTTAGGACAACAATTCTAGTTCGAAAATGAACTAAGGTTGTTGTCCTTCCCTTAATGGATATGTCACTTGTCATGCTCTTGTAGGTTGCTGGAGACCTCCTGAAGCAATACCAGGAAAAATTTAAGGGGGGAACACTCTCTGTAACTTGGAACTACCTGAGAGATTCTATGGGTACCTATCTATCCCAGCCTAATCCTGTTACTGCTCGATGGGAAGGGGAAGATCATCTGCGGGATCCTAATTTCCAGCTGGATGCATTTAGAGTGAGTCATTTCTTCACAACTAGATGGTTTTCCCATGTTCACTTATTATGGTACTGATTGGATAAAATTTCTTCTCAGTACCGAACATCTCGGTTACTGCACAGCGTTGCTGCTCGTCTCCAGAAGCATAGCAAGACACTTGGAGGTTTTGGGGCGTGGAATAGATGTTTGAATCATCTACTCACATTGGCAGAGTCACACATCGAGTCTGTTATCCTTGCAAAGTTCGTAGAGGCAGTGAAAAGGTAAAAGAAAAGCTTTGTACTGTATTTGTTTGTCTACTTGTTCTCTATTAAACTACCATCATGACAGAATTCTTTCACGACGTATATCATATTAGAAATTTGTCAAACCATTAAATCCTATCTGTTTTGGTTTTCTGTTCTGTCTGAACCCCCTATCCTCACATTCCTGTTTAATGAACCACAAAAAATAACATGTGTTAAAATCATCCTAGGGTAAGGCTATTGACCATTCAGAACTCCCTGGATGCAATATCCATGCCAAATAATGTGATTGTAACTGACAACTTACAATGCATATCTGCAGTTGCCCCGATGAGAAAACACGCCAAGTACTGAAGCTGGTGTGTGACCTTTACGCACTTGACAGGATCTGGAAAGACATCGGAACATATCGTAATGTAGACTATGTTGCCCCTAACAAAGCCAAGGTTTGTGCTTGTGACTCCCATACTGCAACTTTTCTTATCTATTTTAATGAAAGTTAGTGCTCCTGCCTACATCTCATAGATCAGAACTTGACAGTGATACCCTTTTCCCTACAGGCTATTCATAAACTGAGGGACTACCTAAGCTACCAAGTGAGGCTTGTGGCGAAAGAACTAGTTGACGCTTTCGATCTTCCAGACCTCATCATCCAAGCGCCGATTGGCATGCAATCAGAGGCATATGCACAGTATACCCAGCATGTCGGTTTCTAGATAGATACTCCTCCAGTTTTATTTAGCTGTCGTTCCGACACAAAAAAGAGTAACTACCACTAGTTCAAAATTTTTGTCCTAAACGACAGAAAAAAAAGGAAAAGGAGGAGTAGCTTATAATTTGAATATACCAAATTGCGGTGAAGTGTACAGGGAAAGTAATAAGTAAATGAGGTGAAGTGAATCAGGACTAGCAGTGTAAATGATTTTTACTGTTGTGAATAAATTTATTCAACTATGTTTATTGTAGGCCGATATGAGCTCCCCGGTTGGTCAGGTCTCAGGATGGGGGCTGTGGCTGGAATCTGTTCCCTCATCCAAAGCAAATCGCTTTGTTCCCTTCAGTGTAAATAAAACCAAGTGTGGCTTAAAAGCATATACAATATGTAAAATTCAATCTCACAGCACACGCTTGTGAACAAACTTTAGAGAAATCGCACTGAAGCTGGGCAGTACGAACTATAGAGCCATACATGACACATCACTCCTGGTAAACACACACTCCACTCCCACTGGACATGGATGGCTTTTCGGCATCCAGGCTTTCACTCTGGGGCGGCAGTCACTTCAAATCCAACCAAGGGGCGCACTCCACTACTACATCTGGCGATTGCCTTTTTTCCCCCTCACAACCATTTAGTCTGTAGGGCAAAGTGAATCACTTCAAATAACGCTAGTACATTAGCCATAAGCTGCAAGGTAGGAATAGGATAGATGCATGCTGAAGTGCTGATAAATAACCAGAATCAAAGATAGCTGAATAAGCTCTAAAATCTACCCAGCACTGAGACATGCATAACTCATAGCACTAACATTAGGCCAAACGTTGTACTACAATCTGATCATTCAGAAACTATGTACCATGAAAAACCTGATGCCTGGCTAAGCAGTTTGTGCGTTTGGCCCGAATGTCTTGTAATCGTCACGAGCCACCTCGTACTTGTGCTTGAGCTCCTCATACTGCTTCAGCGAAGCCTCTGAAAACTTCGTCAGACGATCAAGAACCATGGTCAGTTTCGACTGCAATCCTTCAGCTGCCGCAATGCTTCCACTTGCCTCATCCTGCTCTTTGTTCTCCACCATCCCACACTCCTGCGACTCGCTTTTCGGTCGGTTCTGATCATCGTGGTGCTCGAATGAGTCATGAATGAGCTGCATCACGTCTTTGATGGACTTGCATAACTCATCACTGGGGAGTGACTCCATCATGGCAAGCCAGTCCCTGCAGAGGATGAATATTGGAGGGGAGATGGCCTGGCGAGGTGGGAACGAGACCTTGCGCCTCCGTCTGCGTCGGTCTTGGCGTGGTTGCAGGACGCACTTCTGGAGCCATGCATTGAGGGCCTCCACATACGATTTGTGAGCTGTGATCCATATTCTGAAGCTGGATGAAAAGCAGTCCATCTCATTCAACAGATGCATTGCTGCCTGCCTGTGGTGCTCACCTAGCTGCACTGAAGTTGAGTTTTTCACATGGTATGCCAATGTGATTGTAATAAACTGTTTGTGGTGGCATTCCAACATTGCTTTCCACATTCTGATTAGCCTGCAGGAGTTATAGAGGGTCAGTACATAGTTAACAGACTGCATATGCGCCAGATTGAAGGTACAATGACAGATATCAGAACAACAACAACAACCACCAAGCCTTTTAGTCCCAAACAAGTTGGGGTAGGCTAATGACAGGCATCAGAACATTCAGCAAAACATGGATAGTTCTGAGAACAGTTTAAGTCGGTAAGCGTGTCTTTAAGTATTTCATTGTCAAAAATTAAAGTGATTGTATAATTTCATTTACATTGATAAGCAGTTAGCTCAACTTTGGTCAGATGGTATCCCCTAACTACTTTCTCTCAATCTTTCTAAAAATAAAATTTAAAAAAAAAAAACTCTCAAGCCTGGTTTCGTCTGTCTGCTTCTTGTTTAGTTGGAGGTGTAGAGGCTCCCCTTGTTTTCTTTTCTTCTTTTATTATAAACTAAGTAGGGGTTCCACTACTGTATATCCCTTAAAAAATATGTTCATTTACGCTAACATACACTAGAAAGATGATTTAATTAGGTATAGGGTGGCATTTGAAAATTGTGATAAAAGAAGAGCGAACTAAGACTATTTAAACTTTTAAGACTGTATGCAATTAGCTATATACCCTTGAATCAGCTCAACAAGCTGTGGCTGCAGTTCATCATCTCTTATCTTCTCAATTCTTTTGGAGATCGCATCAACAGCCTGGATGGCAACAGATACACGGGAGTGCAGATCCTTTACAACAGCTCTAGTTTTATCAATCAGTTGTGCATTTAGACCTCGTGCAAATTGACGTCGGAGCAGGTTACATTTCTCATCATAAGCCTTTCTGACACTTTCGCTTGCCTACATAAACCATGCAAAATGCATTAAGCCAATGATAGTGATTAATCATGCAAGTAATCCAACTGATAAGAGTTTCCAAGTAACTATTAACATCAGACATTTCCCAAGTCTCAACCAACACCCCATGCTTTGCTAGCTAGCATACAATATGCGATCTATAAACTACACTTGGATTATTAAGCACATAAAACGTAAAGAGTAACAAAGATCAAATATTAAGTATTCTACATTTATCAACCCATGTGACATCAAATATCATTAATCTCAGATAAACTGGTCAATATACTAGCTTTGTACGTGATCTATAAAAGATCACAGATAACTGATGTACAGAGGGTACAGTAGTGATGAAATCATGATCCTAGATTAAAAAAAAAAAACCTGAGTTTAACAATCATAGTTACAAGCTTACTGCACAGTACTTAAAATGTACCTTGATTTCATCATATAGTTTTCTCTCCCATGCGTGTAACCTGTCCAGGGTAGAAGAATGGCTTCCAGAAACCATGGCGAATTCCTCAACAAAATCGCTATTACTGTCATCCACATCGTCTTTGATTATCGATGTTATAAGTGCACTCTTAGATGATGATGATAGAGAGGACACTGAACGTTTCCACGTTACAACCTTTGAAACATGTTGTGCAGTTTCTACATAAATGTTGAAAATTAGTACTTCAAGAAGACATTAGAATAACAACAATATGAATAGACCAATTAGAATGGCCTGTTTACCCTGGTTGAGAATAACATCACGATTACAGCAGACTCTAAGTGCTGATACAAGTCGGGCAGTAGGCGGTTTCCCTGGAGAACCTACAATATTAGCATTAAAATAAATCAGTGGTTCATAGAAAGATGTTGAAACAGTTTAGGATAAAATATACTACAAGATATCTGGATTCTTATCACCTGGTATCTTAGCACATATGTCAAGCCTGATCTTCTTTGTTTCGAGCATTCTTGAAACCTCGTTCCCTGCTTCAGCAGCACGTATGAATCGAGTTTCAATGTCCTTCATGCTTGATACAAAATCTTTTGCACGATGAGTAATGAATTCGGAGGGGTCCTCCGTCTCTGCACATAGTTCTTTCTCCATTGCACCTTCCTCCACCTTTGCAGCAACACCCTCATAAGAAGCTTCAGTTGAAGCGTTAGCAAATTGACTCGTTTTAATTGGTTCACTCATCACAGTTTGCTTTGGCTCGCTTTCCTTTTTAGGTGATACAATATCACCAGGAACCTCTGCATGCCTTCTCCCGGACACAGTCATATCTTCCTCTTCCTCCTTTTTCAATGGCACTATTTCAACCGCCCTTGCTTCTCTTAATCCCTTCAATCTACTAAAGTTCAATGTCAACCCTGCATCATTGTTAGAGGAAGAATTACCAGAAGCATCGATGGGATCAAAGAAGTGCCATGAGGTACATAATTCTGGGGGCAACGGTGGTGGGGGGGGCACAAAAGCAGAGACCGGGGATTCCTGCCCCACAAATTCAGCAGCAGATGGGTCAATTGTGAAAGTTAAAGGAGTGGTTCCTGCTGCTTTCATGCAATGAATTCTTGTCGAGGGAGGAGTCAATTGACTTCCTCGATGCATTGGGGAGTTAAAATTCTCTACTGCACGAGAAGGCGAGGGAGACGCCATAGAGGAATGCGATGGCGACTTATCCACCTCTGAAATAGAGAGTGATGAGCCTGGTGAGATCTCAGACTCCGCATACTGCCGCAATGCCGTCCCCACAGTACGGAGGGATTGAATATACGATAGGTGTGCCGCTGACAGCGTATCTCTTGACTCTATGGCTCGCCTGATATGTCGCATTCGATCCTTGCACAGAACCAGAGCATCCTCTCTGGTGGCTTTGGAGGGAGAAGAACCCATCAGGATTTCACAATACAATTGAGCCCAGCAGCAGATTCATCAAAGCTCAACTGCAGATCAAAGCTTCCATCAACTAGAAATCCTTCTTGTGGCCAGCAGGGTTCTCTGCTCCTCTGATATTAGTAAACAACAATGGAATAAAGGATTGCAGCACCTGTCAAACAAAGAAAAAAAAACATATAACACACAGAAATCAATCTCATAGCTTACACTCATGCACAAACTTTACAAGACTTAAATAGAAGACATTAGAAGCAACTCAAGGTGGAAGCAGGTCAGTATAAACTATAGAGCCAAACATCAATCAGATGTAGCAGAGAAATTGCCAGTCCTTCAAATTCAGGAGCTCAAGCTAAACCATAATGCAGGTCAGAGAACCAACCAATCATACACCCGGGGGAAAAAATGGCAACGCAACCTATATTATAAAGCTCAAAATGCTGCACAGCGCACCAGTAAAAGATAGCGGTCAAAGCACATGCATTCCTTGAAGGCCTGCACACAGGCAGGGTTGCGTTCACCCAGCTCTACGATTAAAGCAAGCAAACACAGAATGGGCGGGCCCTGGACCAACAGAGTGAGAAAAGGAACAAGCAAAGCAAAGCAAAGGGAGACCTTTGTTGCCCCAATTTCGAGCGGCAGAGAGGGACCTCAAAAGCAGCACTGAAACAGCACGATAATGTACTGGAGGCGGATCGAGCAACAGGGCGACGAGGTAGGGGAGCCGACCAGCCCTAGCTAACGCCAGCAGAGAGACCCCTCCCTGTCTCCTCCGAGGAATGAAAATCCCCTCCCAATCAATCCCCATACTGTCCCCAACAATGGGGATGAAACCTTCCTCCACCCCACCCGCCCTCGCGCAGAGATCGACCCATCACCACTACGAACATCCAGCCTAAATGTGACCTACCAAAGGAAGGCGGAGGATTCTTAGAGAATGGGGGATGAGAGCTCGGCGCTCACCTGGAGGAGGAGGAGGCGCTCGCCGCACGACACTGAGCCGCCACTAGGTCTCCACTGTCCTTGCTGCAATGCTTGCCCAAAAAAGACTCCCTGTAACGGGAAGTCGGCAACAGGGGAGCTGTTCGCTCGCCTACAACATCCTGAGCAAAACCAGAGCGAGCGACCACCCCTCTTCACGGCCCACTAAAAGTACACACAAGCCCACCTTCCCTGCAACCCACAATACTTTACGGCCCCTCCGCGTCTGCATACACTCGCCGGACAGGGAGAAGCAGCATAGCTCACTCGAAGAACAACCCAACCAACCTGAGTAAAATGTACTCCAAGCTTCCAGCCGTTAAATGTGAATTTCCAGTTCCCGGAAATCAAATCAAATGTTTCTAGCCTTGAGAAGCATTTGTTCCAGTCACGGACACCAATCGTTCACTCCCAAAACTCATGCTCAAACCAACATGGCAGTAGTTACAGAATCAGTACTACATCCTGCCACAACATTTCCAAATTTCTTGTACATGAGCCACTATTATAAACTACAGCCAAATCAAAAACATTTCCAAATCTCTTGTTCTGGGTAAACGGTATTGATACAACACGTTGTGCGTGAATCACAAAGAGATTTTAAGAATTCTCGTACAAACATAACTTCATTTTACAGAAAGGTATATCCTCATATTAATCAGAGTCAGAGTCTTGAAGGGTTGACGATCTAATCCGCCTGTTCTTCGACGAATCATCTTCGTCGTCATCATCGTCTTTCTTCTTTTCCTCAATTATACCTACAAGTACTGGGGGTTAGGGTTCTTTTCATTCCAAATTGTGAAGTAGAGCTCTGTAACAAGAACAGTAGCAGCCACCTTTCATCTTGAGAATATTTTCCAACCGCTCTGGTTGAAAAATCATCTTTGCTACCAAGGTCTTGAAACCCAACCAACCGGTCAGCAGCTATACCCTTCCTGAAGTAAAAGTGTGTGTCAATTGGGACACCATCTCAGATTAGTGCATCAAACAGGAACAGCAAGGAGCACCAGAAACTAGAACGTGTTACCATATGGACACGAGCCACACTTACTTGAACAATATAACGCAGGGTAATGTTTTGATTGCTAATTTGGCGACAAAAAATGGGGCGTTCTGCAGTTAGTTACTGACAGGATTAGCATTGCAGAATGTAACAAAATGAATAGCATATAGTCATCGCGTTGCATACAGACCTCAGCATCAAGTTTGATGAACTTTGTTCCAACATAGATCGGTGCGAGGGCCTTTAAATGCTTATCCATGATCCTAGTAAAGATTCTCAATTCTCATAAGTATCAAAAGAAAACGATACATATGATGAAAGGTAGAGAAGTTATAGCATACTTGCAACGGTAGAATTCACGGTGGTAGAAATGGCATATGACTTTTTCACTGCCAGTAACCTCTCCTAGAAAAATCTCCTTCAGTTATCTCCCTGTATTCACCGTGACCTTGTCTTTTTAGCACTTCACGTTTCTCAGCCTCTTTCTGTTGCATAGGAGACAATTTTGAGGAGAAAAATAAATGTTGCATTTTGGTGTGTGTCCGAAGTGAAAGGAGCAGCTTGGTACCTTTAGAGCAGCAATACGCTCTGCATGCAACTTCTCAAGTTCCGGGTCCTGGCCAACAGTTTTATGATGCAATGATAATCTGACAATTGTGTAACAAAAAAACAATGCTCCCCATACAGAAGAAATATACAGTATAAAAGTAAATTAATATTTAAGCTTCGACTCACATCCATTAGCTCATCAAGATCAACTTCATCATGGTCTGCAGGGGCTGCTTGAGCCTTTTCATTAGCCAAAATTTCCTAATATAATGTACCAGTACGTCAGTATCATAAACCTCATAATGAAACAGAAGTTATGTGCTTACATTGAAAGCAATGGACTTCAAAGAATGGGGAAAGAAAAGAGTATTCTCTACACAATGATGCCAAGGATTCAAACATGCAATGATATACAATGACAACAACAAAGTACAAAGAAAACATACACATATAGAGGAGCAACAAGTTACTGATGCAGGCTAACAAAAATGTAATTTTGTTTTTGAAATATAAAAATTAAGGAATTAAATATTTTGCTGGTGAGTCCACAATAATATTTGCAACATAACAAAGGAATGTTGTACATCAATCTTTTATTATATACAGGGTACAAAATGAACTGATAGTCACCGTTCCATGGTCCATTATTGTTCTAAGTGCTACCAACATTTAACTGTATCTAGCCATGTTTCTTGCTGAACAAAGTCCTTTTACTGAATGCACTACCGTATACAAAACCACCTGAGAATCATAAATCATCAAAATTCTATTTTTCATAATGACACACTAACCCTAAAGCCAACACTGTAAAAATTGAAAAGCTCACAGCATAAGTTAACTGGAACAAAAGCATCCTTGCCAGAGAATCACAGCTCAACACAAAGGATTCGGCACGGACTAACAACAACTACCATAAGAGGAGCAGAAATCAGTTACTAATTCATCCACTATACACTCCACTAAACACCTAGAAAACCAGTACTAAAAATGGCTCGTCCAAAACGCATGACACGGCTTTATTCATAAGAATCATCACCTAATTCGATTCATGAGACTCAGATGATTCTGGAACGGATGGCTTCCATTCGATTTTCCACGCCATAGATGACGGATCACACTAGTCTTCAGCTAGGATTCTAGAGGTTGATCACGAAGCAAAGACGCAAGTTTTCCCCTCATCCCGTCCCCGCAGGGCACTCCAGAGTGCTCGCAATCGATTCACACGCGTCGCAATCAAGAGCCAAGGCCAGAACAAACGCATCCGCGCTCGCCTGCCCCAAGAGATCCAGGACGCTGACGCCGCTAGACACTCCCAGGACAGCTCCGGGGCATACCGGCGGGATCGCAGCAAAGCCCTGGCCGGCCTCGCGAGGAGGCACTGGAAGTCTGGAATGCTGAGGAGAGGAGGACGTGTGAGTCACCTTCTGGTAGTCGCGGGCTGCGGCGGCGATGACGTTGCCGAAGGCCAAGTTGGAGAGCGTGGACTTCACCGCGTCCGGATCCATCCTTCCTGCCTCTTCCGTTCCTCCTGACTCCTGAGTAACTGGCGTCTCTCTCCTCCGCCGCTGCAGCGTCTCGCCGGATTTGCTTCGGCTTCTCGTTGTGGAGAGAAAGGTTGCAGCTGCGGGCTTAGAAGAAGCACCTGGCTATGGTGGATGGTCAAGTTGAACCTAACGAGCCGACAAAAGAAAGCCCAATTAGCTGGGCCGTGAAATTTTAGCCTGTTGAATCGCTTATTATTTTCTTCATTGTTTGGACTAGTCAAATTTTTGGTGTGGTTATGTTTTTGATTCATCTCGATCAATTTGAGTTTTTCTTTTTCCACGGTGAATCATATTTGTGGCACATACTTGATAGAACAGGTATTCCTCCAGAGGAATTAAATAAAAAACTTGATAGAACATGTAAGCCTCAACAGCGGTAAAAAAAAATAAAACACAAGGATCATAAAATGGATCATCAATAATCAGCATCCAACTAAACAATCTATACTGGCCGATGCATTTGATCGCATGGCATAGTTTGAACAAATCAGTGCTTGTAACTGATGCCAGTAAAGTAAGCCATTTGCTAGATGAGGTACATAAAATTTATACTTTGTTGCCACTTTCCAAACACAATCTCTGGTTACAATGTACAAGACCAACAATATCACCAAACTACGCTGCCAGAACCCGGGAGCATCTGGACCTGCGTTTGTATTGCCTCCTGTACAGCTGGGATAGTGCCGAGCGAGTCCTAAGGTCATTATCATTGTATGCCATCTATTTGATAGCACGAGGAGCTATAGAAGTCCCAGAGACTTAAGCTGGTTGATGTGCTCCACAGGGAGCGGCGGAGGACACCAGTCCGTGCGCTCGCCGTCCACATCCTCTACAACATATTCCTGGAAAGCAAAAAAACTCAAATTAAGAAACTGTGATAAGTAGCTGGCAGACGATTGATTTCTGATGCTCACCTTGGTTAGCATTCGCTTGGCAAGATGTGGTAGTGTCGCTGCCAGATTCGTTGGCCAACCATTGTCGCTACAAGGACACTGTAGAATATGCCGATAACTGTGAAAAGCCCAAGCACAATCACTCCCATGATGAAGAGCAATGGTAGCCCTGCTTCCCCAGCACCTCCCAAGCAACCACCACATTCACCAGCAGTGCTTGCGCAACCTTCAAAGCATGTAGTGCAATCGGTCCACATGCAAAGTGTTCCCGGCAAATGGCAATCTGCACACATCCTGAAACAAAACAAGTGTGGGTACAATATACGAGTGCAAATACATAGTACCATGATGTGTGAAAAGGTATCATACTCATGAACTAAATATATATGTACAGTACAAGCATGTTTCTTGAATCTAATAAAATTGCAAGAGCTGCAACTGTCCATTTGTAACCTACTTCTGTCTTAATTATTACAGAGGCCTAATTCAATTTAAACTGTGTAACTCTTGTGTCTATGATGGGCCATACTAAGCATCAGAGAATCTTAAGGGCCTTCAGAGATGAGTACAAACTATGGTATATGGTCGGTGCTATGGGATTTAAAGCCCTTGGCCCAGATCAAGATGAGAGAGTAGGTCATTCTCAAGATTGGTTGTGTTGTGTTTTATTTATCAATGAATATTGGTTGTAAGAAAACAGCCCCTCATATTCCTGCTCTGGGTGAGGAGGAGGCTATGTAATGGGAAACTCAAGGAAAAGAAACCCCATTACATAGCTCTTCTGCAACTCAAGGACACAAAAAAAAAATCCTTCTAAAGATCCAAACCTCATAGTCCATTCAAATAGAATGAAACTTAATTTTGGGACCACTGTTTGTGTACCCCATATCAACTCTGCTGGCCAAGAAGAGTTGGCCTTGTTCGATATGGTGGGAGTGGGATTGAGGGAGATTAACTTTCTAACTAACTTGTACGGAATTAATCCATCTCCTCAATCCCCTCCAAATCATCGTGGGGATAGGATTTACCGAACATCTCCTTCAGGTTAATAATGCTACTTTAGTTACTGTATATCGTAATATGAAGAGTCAAGGAATCAAAGCATACCCTGGCTGACAGCAACAAGACACAATTCTCGACAAGGCTGAGCAAGTCATTCCGTACTCTCCTGTCATAACAAGTTATGAAGCATCCTGATAACCCCAACAAAGCAAAAAACAATAATGCACCTGTAACCAGGAGATAGGCACTCATTCAGTTCAGGAGTAAAGCATTATATGCAAGGGAAGCAAATAAGCAATGAAATCTTAAGTAACGTAGTGTTCTAGGAAAACAAACAAGTTGGCTCATATTACATATGTAGCTGGGCTAACATTTTAATGGAAAGATGGTAAGTTGTATACATGTTACCTCGAAACAATTGCCTTATTATATTCAGACTTGCAAAGATAATAGACTAACCAATAGTTCATACTTATACCGTTTCTTCTAATATGCAGTTGATGAGTTATAAGGATACATGGTAAGATACCATGCAGAAAATTCTCAGAATATGATTTCAATCAGACAAGCTAAATAGTAATAAAGTTATCATGTAGTAAGTTACCACATATATAATAAAAAACTAATTTCATTATCAAAACCCCATGCTGTCCTCAACCAATATTGCTGGTACCCATCGATAAAATGTACCAAATATGCCAATGCAGAGATGACCTGAATCAAGGAAATAAAAGCACTATTTGTCATTCAATGAAATGTAGATAATGGAAGGTGAAGAATATGATATTCTGAAAGACTTACAAACTGAACTAGAGCAAATATGAATAGTATATCTCTAGTAACAAAGAATCGAAACTTCAATGTTCGCCATTTCCTGTCAGTGTGGACATGAACCCTCAAGTAATACGGAGCCTTGCAGGTGGTACAATGAGAGAACGCAAATCCCTCCTGCATACGAAGAAGCATCAATGCATGGTACGATAAAGGTCATGCAACAAAGAATAAAAATTTTGATTACAAAAGCAAGCCGCAAATAAGTCAAGTAACAAACTGCACATAAACTACTGCATACTGTTCTATTCTCAACAGGTGAACACTATTCACTTTTACTGTGCAAGATATCAATAATGGAGTTGTTAGAAAAGGTATGACTCAAAATCCCCATTAGCTAGAAGTAGCATGTTTTCAGGGAACAATCTGAACCATCCAAGTCCAATCTCCAACCCCATCTGAACATCCATCTGCCAGTACCTACCAGCACAACTTCCAACTGGATGTAGATATTCCAACACCGGAAAGAAAGCAGACTTTGCAATACTAACTACCAGATTTGGACCTGGGAACACCTGTCTAACAAAACTATGCCGCCTATGAAATTTTCAAAGAAATAGTAATTGAAAACCAACAAAAAAAAACGAAAAAGGAAACTACTACTAGAAAAAAAAATTCATCAAAATGAACTCAGAATATAGTGAACTTCACAAGAATATCCTTTTCAATCACCTCAAGTAGTTTCATGTCAATTCTGTGTTCCTATCTGATAAGGAAGATCTTTTCTATAAATGTGGCATGCTCACTATGACTTTTTAGCCAAAAAAAACTTGCTTACATTAACTAAGACTGGTTCAGAAAAATATTTCATCAGGACATAGAAGAAAGCCATATTAAGAACAATTCATCAATATATATTCCAAAAAGTTTCAAAATTTATGCTGACACACCAAAACATACATCAACATAGATTTGAAGTCGTGAAAAGTACCAGATATATTAGGACAATAAATTCATACAAAATAGTGAAGCGATGAATCAAACAGTTACCCGTTACATGATGTGTAGTGTCGCAACAAAAACAAATTTGATTTGTATTTCTCAGGTATAGTAATGAAGAACAGGCATGGTGCAGTGGTTAAGTCACCCCAAGAGGTCTAAGGCTTGTCTCACATAATCCTTCCCTAGAATCTACATTGTGTGGGTATAGTCACTGCACTATCCTTTTATTTTTCAGGTGTAGTAACATTGGGGAAACAAACAAAAGAGTGAATTGCATTCACTAGGATAGAACTGAACAGACTCCATGTCGAATTGTTGACTGGGTGGGTATCCTTAATCTCTTATGTTCTACTACCTACATGACCAAAGCTAATGACTCAGAAAACAAGATGTTCCAACTCTCCAACAAGTATTTCAACAAACATCACGCCTCTAGAAGGTAACGCTTTCACACATTCAAAATTTAAACTGTGGATGTTATGATTCATTAAATCCTTCCAAGCCATTTTATTTTAGATTGTCACAAAGAATGAGCCCAAACAAAAAGCAATGAATGCTGCTAAGCATGCCTATCCAAACAAAAAGCAACAACATTTCATTCAAACTCCACATCCACAAGGCAGTGGCACTGCAAATTAACAAATCATAAGGAAAAAAGGCTTTTTAGCAAATAAATTTTCGAGATTGACAAGTTCAATTCAATGGGAACTTATAGAATGCAGCCGAAAACACCAGATTCCCCGACGTTGCTTGCCCAATGTTTCATTGCAGTGGCCTGACGAAAGCATCGAGGAGGGGGAAAAGCGCTCACCTTTACAGCCCTCCAGTGGTCGAGGCAGTCGCGGTGCACGTACTTCGACGTCCCCTTGCACTTGCACGGCGCGATGAAGTCCCTCCCTGCACGCCCACGACGGCCCCCAAGCACACAAGCAATCTCAGTCAGATCCCCTCCGCCGCGCGAACCAAACCGAAGTCACGAAGCAATAGGAAGAGGAGGCGGCGGCGGCGGCAGGTTCCGAGCCTGGCGAGCCGCGACTCACCGTCGGTCTCGAGACAGATCCCGGCACTGCAGCTGGTCCCCGCACCGGCGCCCGCCTCCAGGTCGATCTCTGACGGCGGCGGGATCAACGGCGACGACGCCAGCTTCTTCTCATCCATAATCCCCCAACGCGAACGACCTCCTAGACCCTTGTCGAAGCCGCCGCGCCCATCCGAAGCCCCAGCCTCTCCCCTCCTCCGCCCGCTTCGATCCAATCGAATCGAGCCGGCGACGAGGAGGTTGGAGTTGGAGACGGGAAGTTTGGTATGTGCGTGCGGGGTGGTCGTGGACTCGCGGCGAAGCGAGGTATAGTGGGGCCTCTGCCACGCCATGTCGTTTTAGGTTAAGGAAGAGACGAGTAGGACCGGGATGATAAGGGCATCTGGTGGGCCCGCAATGGAAGTGGGGACCGTGGTGGAGTGGTGGCCGTGCGCGATGGTACGGGTTGACCCGGGAGGCGGGAGCTTCCGTGCGGGTCGCGGCGGACCGCTGTTGCAGTTGTTAGATTAGAATTGGGCTGAATCGATACAGTGGGCCGGCCTGGCTTACGTTTAGGCTTGGGGAACGTCTCTGTGTTTTTTTTTTACCTTTGGAACTCCTTTACCTTTTGGTCCTTTTTCCAATATCAATGGACGTCTCGAAGTCTCACTTTAAACACCCTCTAAATTTGTTTCTAATATATTCCATTATAAAACTAAGCACCTCTTCCTAAGGCACCTTATCCATTTTTGAAAAATATTTGATGTGCTTTTGAGTTGATGTCCCTCTTATTTGGAACATTCATATTTTTTTATTCAAACGCTTTTCGTTATAAATTTATTTATAGTTTTACGAGCGGATCAAAGTAGGCCACTCAAACTATTTATCATGAAATCATTTTGGAGACTTCATCTCGCTATCTAAACAAAATACATGATAGTCCCTATTTTACATGCCACAAGTAAAATTATCATATCAGTTGGAAGTTCTTCCTTCAAATTTGAACCTATAAAAATTGATATAAACTGTTAAAACCAGCTCAATTTAGAAACTTTAGGGGCTGTCTACGGAGCATTTGAGTATTTTATGAGGACTCAACACCTGAATTTGTAGCCATTCCATTAGCGTCTCACACTTGTGAGGTTTCTTCTTCCTTCTCATTACCCTTCTTCCTATCGTCTCTTCCTTTGATCCAACGAGACCCTACCCCTATCCTGTCTGCAGCAGCCTCCTCACTTCTCCCCCACCGCCACTAAATTTTTGAATAAGACGAATAATCAAATTTATGAAAAAAATTAATAGCGTAAATTATTTATGAAGCAGAACTGAAATTTTATCTATTTCAATCAGAATAGAACAAAGCACAAGTAAAATCCGAAGATGGGTGCCTGCTCACCCTTAGTGAGTGTAAAGCTTTGAATCCCATCGTGAGAACCCATTCCATTCGATAACATCATTCTAGTCCTGTATCATAACCACAGATGTCAGCAAAAGCTTGCTATTGGCATCACAGAGTTTCAGGCTTCTTCAGTTCACTAGGAACATGAGCCGAAAGTAGAGTGAGCGAGCGGCATGGTCGCTCAGGATGTCCGGCAACAGCACGCTGCCTAGAAGCAGCGGATGGGCGCAACAAATCACGGAGGCCGCGGAAGACGGACGGCAACGAGTGGTAGCGCAGGACCCGGCGACGGCGTGACCTCGCGGCGCCCATGGAGGAACAATGGCTGCCGACGTTAATATTTCCATAGAGCCCCTTATTTTTAAGTCGCGATGTAAATATTTAAATAGACACCTCTAATTAGATCATGACTATAATCACGATTCAAAATAGGAGGGTTTTTCATAAAGTTTAGACTGGGTTAGATCATCAAGCCGGGCGCCTCTCCTCCTCGCGCCTTCCCGCCCGCCCGCCCTGCCACCCGTCGCTACCCTCCCTGCCAAGGTGCCGGCCCACCTCGCAAATCCCATCGCTCTTCGTTGATGCTCCACGCCCACCACCTCCCCGTTGATCACCACCACCACGGCGAGGACAGTAGTGGGGTGGCCGACGCTGCGACGCACGAGCAG
>LFJQ01000507.1:0-25045 GCA_001182835.1 Oropetium thomaeum
AGAGAATTTGAAGAGCTGCGCCAAGGCCACATGAGTGTCCACGAGTACTCGCGCAAGTTTAACTACCTGGCGCAGTACGCTGGGCACCACGTGGACACGGACGCCAAGAAAAGGAGCTGTTTCATGAAGGGCCTAAACTCCAAGTTACGTGATCGCCTAGCCCTCCACAACAGCGCCAATTTCAATGCATTGGTGAGCGCTGCCATTGTCCAAGAGGATGCCATTCGCGCCCATCAAGAAGAGAAGAAGCGCAAGCAGCCAGCTGGAGGTCCCCCTGGGAATCAGCAGCCCCAGAGGTATCGTCTAGCCATTACGTCTCCTACGGGTCAGAGGTACAAGGCTCCGGTACCACCGGGTGGAAATTTTCGCCCGTCATTCCAGCAGCGGTCCGTAGCGCGGCAAGGCCAGCAAGCGGGTTCTCAAGCCGGAAATTCCAGACAGTCGGCTTCAACTTCTCACCCGCCGCAGTCGTACAGCAACACGGGGCCGAGGCCGTGTTACAACTGCGGTCGTCCTGGGCATTTCGCCAAGGATTGCCGACAACCTCCCCGTCAGCAAGGCCATGTCCAGCAGAGCGACCCCCGCAGCGACAACAATTCCCGCTCTCAACCTGCTGGAAATGGACAGAAGCAGGGCCGTGTTAACCACACCACGGTCGAGGAAATTCAAGAAGGAGAACAAGTCCTTGCGGGTATGTTCTCAATTCAGAAAAAATTCTGTGTTCGTTCTCTTCGATTCGGGTGCAACCCACAACTTCATTAGTAGGACATGTGTCCAAAGGTGCAACCTCCGCACCATCATCACTAAAACACCCTATCTTATCACATCACCCGCCGGAAAAATAACAACTACACTAAAAGTCCAGCAAGTACCATTAAAATTGGGAGGAAAAATCTTTAAGTCCCAATTCATCGTTCTTGACCACCATGGCATAGATATAATACTAGGAATGGGTTGGATGGTATACCATAGAGCCGTGCTACATATCTCGCCACGAAAAATCCAACTAGACTCTCCGGTGCACGGTTCCATATCTTTCCAAGTCACACCACCCACCCCAATTTCCGGGAGTCTTCATCATGTCTCCGGAAGGAAGCTTGAAGATATTCCGGTCGTGTGTGAATTTCCCGATGTATTTCCGGATGATTTACCGGGACTACCACCCGATCGTGACGTTGAGTTCAAGATTGAACTTCAACCCGGTACAGCTCCTATCTCCCGAAGGCCGTATAGGATGGCTCCAAATGAGTTGGCAGAATTGAAAATCCAGTTAAAGGAGCTACTGGACAAGGGATTTATTCGGCCTAGTTCATCTCCATGGGGCTGTCCCGCCATATTTGTGAAGAAGAAGGATGAGACCCTGAGACTCTGTGTTGATTATCGACCGTTGAATGCGGTCACCATCAAGAACAAATATCCTTTGCCCCGCATAGACATCCTGTTCGATCAGCTTGTGGGCGCCAAGGTCTTCTCTAAAGTAGATCTTCGCTCGGGGTATCATCAAATAAAGATCCGTCCTGAGGACATTCCAAAAACTGCCTTTTCTACAAGGTACGGTCTCTACGAATACCTTGTCATGTCCTTCGGTTTGACCAATGCTCCAGCCCACTTCATGTATCTAATGAATTCTGTTTTCATGCCCGAGTTGGACAAATTTGTCGTGGTCTTCATCGACGACATCCTTATTTATTCCAAGTCGGAGGAAGAGCATGCGAAACATCTTCGTATTGTTCTCCAGAGGCTGAGGGAACATAAGCTGTACGCCAAATTCAGCAAATGTGACTTTTGGTTGAAAGAAGTACAGTTCCTTGGTCATGTGATTTCCGCCGAAGGTATCTCGGTTGACCCAAGCAAGGTGAAAGATGTGCTTGACTGGAAGCCCCCAAAGTGCGTCAAAGATGTTCGTAGTTTCCTTGGGCTTGCTGGATACTATCGACGCTTCGTCCCAAATTTCTCGAAGATCTCCAAGCCCATGACGGAACTGCTTCACAAAGGGGTCGTTTTCTATTGGAGTGATTCTTGTGATGAGGCTTTTCGAACTCTCAAGAAACACTTGACCACCGCTCCAGTTTTGGCTCAACCGGACATCACCAAACGGTTTGATGTTTACTGTGATGCTTCTGGCACGGGCCTGGGGTGTGTATTGATGCAAGACGGTCGCGTCATTGCCTATGGATCAAGACAGCTGCGACGTCATGAGTTGAATTACCCCACTCATGATTTGGAACTCGCCGCAGTTGTGTTTGCCTTAAAAATCTGGAGGCATTATCTTCTTGGGAATCTCGTACATTTGTACACGGATCACAAAAGCTTGAAATATATTTTTACTCAAGATGATCTGAATATGAGGCAAAGAAGGTGGATGGAATTGATCAAAGACTATGAATTAGAAATCCATTACCATTCGGGCAAGGCGAATGTTGTGGCTGATGCCCTAAGTCGCAAAGCTTGCTGCAATCTCATCATTCCTCAAGCAAATTCCATTGCCCCATGTTGCAACCCAGATGAACCAAGCCTTCGTGTCATTCCCCACGGAGCTTTATACAACTTGGCTCTTATTCCTACCCTCCGCGAGGAAATTATGACTGCACAAAAGGTTGATAAGGGCATGGAAAATATCCGCGCTCAAATAGGCAGTAACAAAATGAAGTGTTTCCGCCTTGACGAGGAAGGTGTTCTATGGTTCAACAACCGCCTGGTCGTACCCAAGGATTTTGAGCTGCGGAAGAAAATCATGGATGAGGCACATCTCTCCAAATATTCTATACATCCGGGCAGCAATAAAATGTACCAAGATTTACGAAGAAAATTTTGGTGGACTCGGATGAAGCGTGAAGTCGCTCGGTATGTCGCCGAGTGTAATACATGTCGGCAAGTCAAAGCTGATCATTTAAGAAGTGCCGGTCCATTGCAACCTCTCAGTATACCCGCATGGAAATGGGAAGACATTAGTATGGATTTTATCGTCGGTCTCCCGTTCACTGCTCAGAAACATGATTCTATTTGGGTGATAGTCGATCGACTAACCAAATCTGCTCACTTCATTCCGGTGCATACCCGATATAATGCGAGGAAATACGCGGAGCTTTATATCTCTCGTATCATGTGCCTCCATGGTGTTCCAAAGACCATCATTTCTGATCGGGGTACCCAGTTTGTGAGCCGTTTTTGGGAGCAATTTCACGAAGCACTTGGTACCAAGTTAATTCATGGTTCAGCTTATCACCCGCAAACCGATGGTCAAACAGAGCGTGTAAATCAAGTTCTGGAAGACATGCTTCGCGCATCTGTGCTGACCCATGGGAAGAATTGGGAAGAGTGCTTACCATTGGCTGAATTTTCGTACAACAATAGCTATCAAGAGAGCATCAAGATGTCTCCGTTCGAGGCGTTGTATGGTCAGCCATGTCGCACGCCTTTAAATTGGTCTGAGGCAGGAGAAAGAGTAATTTTTGGACCAGATTTAGTAACTCAAGCTGAAGAGAAAGTGAGGGCTATTCAAGAAAATTTACGAGCTGCAAGGTCCCGGCAGAAAAGTTATGCCGACAAAAGGCGTCGACCGTTAACTTTTGAGTGGGTGATCACGTCTATCTTCGTGTGTCACCAACAAAAGGTGTTCAACGCTTTGGCATTAAGGGCAAGTTAGCTCCAAGATTCATTGGACCCTTCAAAATCATCGAGCGATGTGGTCCAGTAGCATATCGATTGGAGCTGCCCTCTCATATGTCGGGAGTTCACAACATCTTCCATGTCTCTCAACTCCGGAAGTGTTTGAAGTTGCCTGAACAAGTGGTCATCCCGGATGTTGAAGTATTCCAAGAAGACCTCACATATCCGGAGATGCCGATGAAGATACTTGATCGGAAGGATCGCGTAACTCGTCGGCGAACCAAAACTTTCTTCAAGGTGCAGTGGACAAATCATTCGGAAGATGAGGCTACCTGGGAAAGTGAAGAATTTCTTCATTCACAGTTCCCGGAATTCATGGCATCGGTCGTGAAGTAGTCATCGGTTTCCCCCTTGTAACGTTTCCTCGAAATCTCGGGACGAGATTTTCTTAAGGGGGAAGGGCTGTAACATCCCGAACTAGATTCTCGCTAAATCTTTTGTCAATAAAGACTTAATTGAGTTCAATAAAAATCTCAAAACCCAAAGTAATGAAATCATAGGATCTAATCAACAGAACTGAAATTCAAAATTTAATTTGAAATCCAATCTTTACTGTCTTTCCGCTTCTCATTGCTTTCGCCCGTGTACCGCCGGCCTTGCTCCGCTCCGAGCAGGAACGAGCGCCGTTCGGTCTCCTCTGTTCTCCCAATTTCCAACCGCCGCCCGAGTCCCTGCTCCTTCGGGTGCCGCTCCTCTGTTCTTTTCCATGTCTTCCCGACCCCGTCGTTTGGGAATCCGATTCGCCCGACCTCCGACCCAGAGGTCGGATGACTTTTACGTTTCGCCCGACCTCCGACCCAGAGGTCGGATGACCTTTTGCGTTTCGCCCGACCTCCGACCCAGAGGTCGGATGATTTTCACGATTCGCCCGACTCCGACCCCCAGCGGTCGGACATTATTTTCCGTCTCGCCCGACCCGTCATCACTTTCCGCTTCGCTCGACCCGAGGTCGGACAAGCAGTTTCGCTCCGTTTCGCTCGACCCCCGAGGTCGGACAAGCCGCATTTCGTTCCGCCTCGCTCGACCCCGAGGCCGGACAGACTCGTCGGACCCGAGCTCGAAGCGGCCGCGCCATTAATGCTGCCGGTCATCTTCCCAACCGTAAAAGTGCCTGGCCGTACACAGCAGTGCTGCCACCGTGCCGAAAGTCTTCGTGATGAGACGCGCACGCTCGGCGCCCATGCGCTGCAGTACACTGCCGCCGCGCCAACTTGCGTCGTCCTGGAGAGACAAAAGGAACGGAGGCTGATATTTTTCCCTGAGACGAAACACTTCACTCGGCGAGCTCTTTTGCTGCTCTGCGCGCTCGTCACTCTGCTCTCGTCTCCACTCCCTTCCGCCATTACAGCCGAAGAGCCCCGCAGGGCCGAAGCAGAGCCAGCTTCTCTCGTGCTCAGGTGCGCTCGGTAAGCCTTGCCCTGCCGTCGCTTCCCTCATCAGCCGTTATCGCCTCTAACCGCCGCCCTAATCTTCCGCATTATTGCAGAAGTAGCGGCGCGTCGACATCACTTTTCCGACGACCAGTCTCTGTTGCTGTTCTTTTTCCACCGACAGCCCTCTGGTAATCTTTGCCGTCCGACCAGTCTAGCTAGTCCCGTCTACCGAAGCAACACTAAAGTTTGTTAGAGAGAAATTCATGCAACTTCACTCATCTGTTAATACAAGATTACCTTGCATCTTCATATAGGAACCGAGCTGCAGACGGCCACTGAAGCTGAGGAGGACTTCCCCGCTGCCGACCCCGCCTTCGACTGTGCTAACTTCTCCCCGAACCGAGGCAAGCCCCGGTGCACACCTAAGATTTAAAGTTTTACTTCGTCACTATGTTTGCAGGTCTTGTTTGTGCATTACGTCGAGGAGTTGTTTGACACCTAGTTGCATAGCCTTAGCAGGAATTCCTATGGGATAATCCAGTAGCATCAGCTAAGCGCTAGCATGCCTTGCTAATATTAGGAATCGGTAGCATATGAGTAGTATGGAGACTACTCATTCGATGGCTAAAGTCTTGCGGGAGGTGGGTGACTGTCAACTGTGTAGTTTTTCAGGAATGGGCACAAAATATGACATTAACTGTTAGCCAATATTGCTGAATGGATTAAGTTAACAATGGTACTGAATGTCGGCACCCATGGGCAAGTATTGAGTTGTGTACCGAATGCATACTGGCATATGGGAACCAGGAAGCCGACGTAGCTCATTGCGCAGTGATTGGACGACCAGCCATCTCTTTTTCCGGGTGAATGGACCAGTAGGGTGGATGATTTCGCATTTCTGTTTTTCTTGGGCATGTGCTAGTGGGAAAGGCTTGGGGCCGTACAGGGACGCAGGGCGTTGCCTGGAGGACCATGTCCTTGGAGAGATGGCAGTCGGACCGACACTGTCGTGATGCAGTGAAAGGTGGCCACGTGCGACTCGTGGAGTGCGCACGTGTCGTGTTATTCGGGTTTCTCCTGCAGGATGTACATCGATTATAATCGCCGCCCCTCACGGTTAAGAGTACCCGCTTGTCCACTGTGTCACATCTTGCCGAGAATGTGGATTGTATGGTGGGCAAATCGATGTATTGGGATCTCAATGAATTGTATTGCAACCATGTTTGTTTAGTATTTAAGAGCACATTTTACTACTGCTAGTGAACTCTTAAAATTTTGGCTAAAACCTGAAAATAGGATTTACCATTAGTGCTATTTTTGCAAATACCTACCAGCTGCCATTAATACTCCCTGCATACTAGGAGTCGGCCTTAGAAGGCCTATTGACGGGTAAGTCTTGCTGAGCGTCAGTCGCTCATGGTTTGTTGTTTGTTGTTTTGCAGGTAATAGTGCTGACTGTAGCCCGGGTGGTTGGGAAGAGGAGATGCCCTCGGAGTGGACCTTCGGGTGGGTCCCCGCTTCTCCCTCCCGTGGAGATTAAACACCATCGGGCTGGGGTGTTTGATCGAGGCGCCGAGTGTTAGATTTTTGCTTCCGCTGAAATCCACGTGTTTGTTATCAAACTACGTTTCCGCACTTCCTAAACTTCCGAAATCAGTTGTAATATAACCTGAATTAATGTATCTTCAAATCATTTATGCGAGTCCTTGTTAATTATTGTACTGCAAAGTCACTTGTTTCGGCAAGCGGCCCCCCCGAATGATCCTGGATGAGCAACCGTACGAATTTATCGGACGGGGTTGCGACATGGCGGCGGCGGCGGTGATCGTTCCCGACGAATGGGTGGCTTGGAATGTCGCTTGATGTAACAGGAGCTGTGTTGGGACAAGAGGAAGAGATTAGGTTTAGTGAGAACGGTGGAGGGTAGCCGGTAGGGTGGACTCACCGAGTGACCCCGTCGGCAATGGCGGGCGGCGGTGGCCGAGCAAGTGAAATGGCGATTTCGTGGCGAGGCAGTGAAATTGGGTGTGGGGAAAGGAGTATAGAGGCTCGGAGTATCCCTTCAAGGCGTCGGGGAGAGAGACTGAGAGAGAGACAGAGAGGGCGGCGGGATTGGGCCATCGGGGCGGTGGCGTGCCGCAGGCGCTCTGCCGCGCGGGGAGGAGCGACGAGAGAGCGAGAGAGAGAGGGGAAGGAGGGAGGAGGAGATCGAATTGCAAGATCCTGTCGGGGCTTGAATGCGGGACGCCGGGATGTGACCCCGGCCGGCGGGAGCGGGGCGCTGCCGCTCGGCGGATTGGCCGCGTCGGGCGGCAGCACTGTAGCTCGTCATGCAAATTTCGAAATTTCAACTGAATTCAAGTTCCTGCTACACTCGGTTGAAAACCCTACCTCCCCAGCTCAGAAAATTATGAAAATTTTTGTGTATGCTCAGAGAATTATTTGGAACACTTTTTATTTAGGGTTCGAGTTCTGAATCAGCTCCCAAATTTTCTTGAATTTTTGAGTCCACTTTAGTTTGTGTGAATTTTAAAAAAAAGTTAAACCTTATCTAAAAATCTCGAATAAATTTCCAAAATTCTATTTTGAAGTGAACTTAATTGTTATGCAAAAATATAGCTAGGGTGTTGTGGAAAATTTGGTGGTCACGCATTAGGGTTAAATTTCTGCCCGAAGAATAAAATTTTCGACACTGCGGGTGGAAACTCCCCGAATTTGGTAATCGTGTTCTGTGGATTATCAAAGTTTTTGTAGAGTGTCTTTGGGGTATTTTAAACAACATTGCACTTACTCCCATTGTTGATTTTGCTTTTAGGTGTGAAATGTTGTCGATTAGGGTTTTTATGTTGTCGATCTAGGTCCTGGTGACACCTGGGGTGTCACAATTACCGAGGGTGAACCGGTGCTGGTGGGTATGTTCTCACTCTCTGGTCACTCCGCTTTCGTTCTGTTCGATTCTGGTGCCTCTCACAATTTCATTAGTCGAAGCTTTGTTGAGGGTAAATACTTCAATATCATTCTCCTAGATCCACCATTTATCATAAAATCACTGGGGGAATGTATCTTATCACGGCATGGGTTAAAAGAAACACCACTAAATATAGGCGGACGCACCTACCCCACTTCTTTCATAATCCTTGACGGCCAGGGTATCGACATCATTATTGGGATGATGTGGATGAAACACCACCAAGCCCTCCTCGACATAGCTAACCGAGTAGTCCACCTAACCTCACCACTCTTCGGGTCCGTATCTCTAAGGTTAGATCACCCCAGATCCACTTTCACACAAATCTGTCATACTGTCGGGAAGAGTTTGGAGGAGATACCGGTGGTGAGAGAGTTTTCGAATGTATTTCCAGAAGACCTACCTAGGTTACCCCCAGATTGGGATGTGGAATTCAAGATTGATCTACAGCCAGGCACGGCCCCGATTTCTCGCAGACCGTATAAGATGGCGCCGAAAGAACTGTTTGAGTTGAAAGTACAGCAGAAGGAGCTATTGGACAAGGGTTTTATACAACCCAGCTCTTCTCCTTGGGGATGTCCGGCATTATTTGTGAAAAAGAAGGACCAATCCCTATGGTTGTGTGTTGATTACCGCCCTTTGAATGCGGTCACAATCAAAAACAAATATCCACTACCCCGCATCGACATCTTATTTGATCAGTTGGCTGGAGCTAAGGTCTTCTCCAAAATAGACCTTCGGTCGGGCTATCACCAGATCAAAATTCGACCGGAGGATGTTTCGAAAACGGCATTCTCCACTAGATATGGTCTGTATGAGTACTTGGTGATGTCTTTAGGACTCACCAATGCACCAGCTCACTTTATGTACCTTATGAACTCTATTCTTCATGCCGGAGTTAGACAAATTTGTTGTCGTGTTCATCGATGACATCCTAATCTATTCCAAGACCACGGAAGACCACTCCGAACATCTCCGAACGGTCTTGCAGAGGCTAAGGGATCACAAGCTATATGCCAAATTCAGCAAGTGTGAGTTCTGGATTGATCGCGCCCAATTCTTGGGCCGTGTGGTCTCCTCAGAAGGCATTGCGGTTGACCCAGGGAAGGTACGGATCATTCTTGAATGGGAAGCACCAACCTCGGTCCATAAAGTACGCAGTTTCCTCGGGATGGCAGGGTATTACCGTAAGTTCATTCCAAGCTTCTCTAAGATAGCTAAACCAATAACTGAGCTGCTCAAGAAGGGCAACCAGTTCAAGTGGACCGATAGCTGTTAGAAAGCCTTCCAGACCCTGAAAAAGCGCCTAGCGACAGCCCCAGTGCTAGCGCAGCCCGATCTGAGCAAGCCATTTGATGTGTATTGTGACGCATCTGGTGTTGTCTTGGATGTGTGTTAATGCAAGAGGGTCGAGTGATCGCTTATGCTTCCAGACAACTCCGTAAGCATGAGCAGAATTACCCGACTCATGACTTGGAGCTAGCAGCGGTCGTACTAGTACTAAAAGTGTGGAGACACTACTTGTTGGGGAATCTCGTGCATCTGTACACCGATCATAAGAGCCTGAAGTATATCTTCACCCAAAACGAGCTCAACATGAGACAAAGAAGGTGGCTTGAGCTAATTAAGGACTATGAATTGGAGATTCATTATCATCCTGGCAAGGCTAATGTCGTTGCAGATGCCTTGAGCAGGCATACTCACCGCCACTACCTAGACCAGGGAATTTCCACGGGAGGAGAAGAAGTGGCCCTACGAGTTCTACCTCATGGATCATTGTACAATCTCGCTTTAATCCCAACCATCAAGGATGAGGTAGCTAGTGCTCAACGAGAAGACAAGGGAATGAAAAACATCAGGCTCAGATTAAAAGATAAAAAGATGCAGTGCCTTCGAGAAAATAAGGACCGGGTGTTATGGTTCAAGGACAGGTTGGTAATTCCAAAGAGTCTTGTGCTCCGAAAGAAGATTATGGACGAGGCTCATCTGTCAAAATATTCCATTCATCGCGGTAGCAATAAGATGTATCAAGAATTGAGAAAGAGATTCTGGTGGACAAGGATGAAAAGGGAGATTGCAAAATATGTGGCTGAGTGTGACACATGCAGGCGAGTCAAGGCGGATCATTTGAAAAAGCCCGGACTCTTGCAACCCTTGAGTGTTCTCGCTTGGAAATGGGAGGATCTGAGCATAGACTTTATAGTTGGGCTACCCATGACCGCTCAACGCCATAACTCCATTTGGGTAGTCGTGGACCGTCTCACAAAGTCCGCTCATTTCATACCGGTGAACACCAATTATTGAATGAAGAAGTATACAGAGTTGTACATCGCTCGAGTCGTCAGTCAACACGGGGTACCAAAGACCATCATCTCCGATCGGGGAGCCCAGTTCGTTGCTAGGTTTTGGGAGCAACTACATGCGGCTTTGGGTACCGAGCTAATAAGAAGTTCCGCGTACCATCCCCAGACTGACGGATAGACTGAGAGGGTCAATCAAATTTTGGAGGACATGTTGCGAGCCTCAGTGCTAAATCATGGCGGGAACTGGGATGAGTACTTACCCCAGACAGAATTTGCTTACAACAACAGCTATCAGGGAAGTATTCAGATGTCACCCTTCGAGGCGTTGTATGGTCGGAGTTGTAGAACTCCGTTGAACTGGTCCGAGTCAGGTGAGAGGGTAATACTTGGACGGGACCTAGTTCAACAAGCAGAAGAGAAAGTGAGGTCCATCCGATCTAATTTGAAGGCCGCCCAATCCCGACAGAAAAGTTATGCAGACAAAAGACAACGGCCCTTGAGCTTCGAGGTGGGTGATTCTGTGTATTTGCGGGTCTCGCCTACCAAAGGAGTACAACGATTTGGAGTGAAAGGCAAGCTGGCTCCGAGGTACACTGGTCCGTTTCCCATCTTGGAGAAGTGTGGACCAGTAGCGTACAAGCTAGAATTGCCAGCTCACTTGTCAGGGTTGCACAATGTTTTTCACGTGTCATAACTGAAAAAGTGCTTAAAAGCCCCATCAGACAAAACTGTACCAGAAATGGAAGGGTTACAACCGGATCTGACTTACTCCGAGAAGCCTGTAAGGGTACTCGACGAGAAAGAACAAGTCACCAGAACCCGGACCATCAAATTTTATAAGGTTTAGTGGAGCAATCATTCTGAAGAAGCCACGTGGGAATCGGAAGAGTTCCTTCGTGCACATTACCCCGAAGTCTTTCCACCATCACTAGGTACCACCATTTTATCCCATCTTGTTTCTAAATCTCGGGACGAGATTTCTTTTAGGGGGGAGGGTTGTAACACTCCGTCTTCTTCATCGGGTTTAAAAGAGGAATTAAAGCAATTCAAAAGAAAATGCAACAGAAAATTTTAAGATTAAGATAATTAACAAAAAATTCTAGTAAGTTCTAAAAAGGAACGATCTCATGTGATCCGCATAAATATTAAGCTTGCAAGAAAATTCTCGCAAAAACAAGAGCTAGTCAAATTTGAATTTTCTAGATTAGAGCTTTAAATTAAAAATTCAAAATCTTTTGTAAATTCTAGAAATCAATTTTCTGGGCTCTAGTCAAATTCCTGTGAATTTGTGGGTTTTTTCTGAAAATTTGATCACCAGTGGGACCAACTGGTCAGTGGGCCCCACCAGGCAGCCCTCTCTTCCTTCTCCTTCTCTCTCTCTCTGCCTTCCCTTCCTTTTCCCGCGCGCACGCCGTTCCACAAGCTCGGCCGGGGCAGAGACCTTGCGCCACATGCCGCGCGGCGCAGGCGCGCGCGCGTGGCAAGTGCGCGGCTCGCCCCGCGCGCTTAACGCGCCGCCTCGGTCGCCATTCCTCCTTTCTTCCCCGCCCGCTATCCTCTGTTTCTTAATCCGCGTTCTTCTCTGTCTTCTCCGCCGAGCCAGCCGCCGCGCAGCCATGCCCGTGCTTGCCTCCACTTCGGCCGATTTCTTCGCAAACCGAAGCGCTCGGGACCCCTCTCCACTCCGGAGCACAGCCGTCCCACGAAGTTCGCCGGAGCTCGTCAGAATTTCTAAGCGCCGCCGCGCCTTTGCCGCGGCCCCGGCCGCGCCGCTGCTCGTCGCCGCCACTGCTCCGGCACTCGCCTTGGGTCCCACTCGAGCCAATCGAGCTCCCCGCGCCGTGCTCTTGCAGTTGGTGCCCGCGCCGCCGGCCGCCGACGGCCGGCTAGGGCTCGGTCCTAGCTCGGCTTTTCCATTTTTTCTTTTGTCCAAAAATTCTATTAAGTCGGCTAAAAATTCAATAAATCCTATAAAATTTATTCTAGCTCAGAAAAAAAAAATCCAAATGTTTTGGAACCAGGGAAAAATGTAGTTTTTATTAAAATTATAAAACCTCATTATGTAAAATTAATAATTTTGAGATTTATTTAATTATCCAAAAATGACCAAAAACCCTATTTAATTAATTTGCAACTATTAAAATTTGGAAAAAATTTGTAGAACCCTAGGTTCAACCCTGGCTATTTATTTGTGTTGCGATAGCATTGGTTAGGGTTGTTTTGGTTCCTTTTAAAAACAGTAATTGGTCTAGGTCAAAGCTTCCTCGACGAAAGCCTAACTATTAAATCGCTAGCAACCACTTCAATTTCTGGAGAAAGTTAATAACTTCTAATGTTATCTCTACTCTTGCATCTTGTAGACGCCGACGTGAATGAAGTAGCCGTCGAGGCGGACCCCGACGTTGCAGAAGACACCGTCGTCGCAGACCAGGAAGTCTATCCAAAAGGCAAGTCCCGGTGCACTACTGCTTTTAAAGTTTTTCTTTTGCAACAGTATATGTGAGTCATGTGATGTGCATTTAGGTCGACAGTAGTTGAATGAAATCCTAGATGCATATGTTTCCAGTAGTACCTACTTGGAATATTGGAACAGGTAGCCCGATGTAGCTGCTATGCTTAGGATTTCTCTTCGGTAGAAGTCGAGCAGATTGGACACTGCTCGCGATATGTTAGTAGTTGATTGAAACTTTCACTTTTGCTAGAGAATTATTTTAGCAGATTCAGGTCTATTGGAAAGAAATCGGGGTCAGACAGAGAATGATAGGAAGGCAACAGACCGGGGTTCTGTATGCGGTAGCTCTGTCTGATCCGTGGGGCACAGTTGGTTGAGTATTGAATGTACTGCTCACATGCTGGAACTATGGGAACCAGTAAACCTAGGTAGACTAGAGACGACAAAGTTGAACCTACCTTACGGTGTATGATTGGCGGCGGTCTGGGGTGGACAGTGTGTGAACTCCACAGGCACCGTCCGGGACGGATGATCTGGTGGGACGTGGCACTGTTAAGGTAGCGTAAGAGGGAATTAGCTTTGCCAGATCTGGTGCGGACGGTTGCCACGTGCCGTCCGGGACGTGCACGTGTCGTGTGACCAGGTTAACCCTGCAGGTGTAAATCGTTTCGAACCGCTGACACTCTCAGTCTAGAGTCTACTCAATCTCTCTGTCGCATATGTTAAGAAGTGAACAGAAGAAGAATGATGATTATGATTGTGATGCTTTTACTAATCATTGTTTGTCAACATGATTGTTTAGCTACAGTGCCTACTAAAGTTTATTTTTCTCGAACTTAATTTGAGCTAAAACTTGGAAGTCGGAAGCTACTTAGTAAGGCGTGTCCTTTTGCAACTATCCTACCCAGAGTCAGCCGTGCATGTCTAGGTGTCGGCTGTAGACAGCCTGTTGACGGGTGAGACTTGCTGAGCTTCTTAGAAGCTCACGCTTTGTGATTTGTGGTTTTCAGGCGGGTTCGATGCGACCGGTGGTAGTGGTGGCCAGTTCTGGGAGGAGTCGTCCCCTGGCTGGGGTAGTTTCTAGTGGGAGCCGCTTGAGTAGCCGCTGCTTGTGTGTGGCTAGTAGCAGGGAGCCGTTGGGCAAAGCCCCTTGCTTTTGCTTAGAGTCAGAGTCAGAGTCTGTATCTTTATCTTCCGCTTCCGCTTGAAGATTGTAATCGTTTCCGCTATTTGTGAAAACTGTTACTGTGGAGCTAAACTCTGTAATATCACTCATGTAATATTTTCTTCTGTCTATAATCCGTGCTTTTTACTGCCTGTTTTGTACCCTGTGAACGTTCGCTTCGACGAACGTCGCCCAGAATGGATCCCGGGAGGAGGATCTCTCCCGTTTCAGGGGCGGTCCGCCACATATGTTTAGGCTCTCTGTTAGTGGAATAGGGTCCGTGGAGCCCAATCTCCAGTCCGAGAGCCCAATCTCCGTTGAGAACCTCTCAAAGTAATTCTCTTCTCTCCCACGACACCAGCCCCCTCCCCACTCGCGCTCTCCTCCCGCCGGTGCTGTCCATCCTCCTGCCGGCACTCCGCTTTCCTCCCGCCGGCGCCGCTCCATCCTCCCGCCGGCGCTCCACTCTGCTCCCTCCGGCGCCGCTCCATCTACAGATGCTACTTGTGCTGTAAGGAAGGCAGTTGAGACCCTGATGCAAGTGACCGCTCGGATCGCAAATACAGAGAAAGAGCAAAGACGAGATGTGATTGTCCTGCCCAACTCTGCATTAAGCTTGATAAGGACCGTGATGTTTGGTTTGTTGAAAATTTTGTTGATGACCACAACCACTGTCTGGCTTCTCCGGATGAGACTCCGTTCCTTTGATGTCACAGGAAGATGTCGGGTTTGTTGAAAGCTGAAATAATTTGTATGGAATCAATGGGCATTCGGAAGCATGTGATAATGGATATATTGCGCCGCAAGTATGGAGGATATGAGAATGTTGGAATTATCTGAAAGGACATTTACAATTTCTCATCAAGGAATAAGAGGTCAAGAATTGCAGATGGTGATGCAAATGCAGCTTTGGAGATTGTGAAATAATTGATAGGATAATTGTGCACTAGTGTTGTTTGAAAATTACTACTCTTCAGTTACTCTTATATTGATATAGTATCCATTTACTTTCACATGGGACCAATATGAGGATTCAATGTTTGTTCTTGAACCAGATCCATTATGTGTCATGGACATCAAGGCATGAAACAATGTTGAAGCTTGCTGGAAGGAACTAGTAGATAGTAGCATGTATGCTATTGTGATACACAATTGGATAGCCTGTAGGCAACTTAAGGTTATATGCTGCAATCTATTTTGATATGAACTTCACCAGTGTGGCACAATTGATGTACGTGTGAACTTACATCTTTGGACTATGAACATTTGAAAACTGAATGTGTAGCGCTCCGTTTTTTTTTTGGGTTCAAAAGAAATTAAATCACTTAACAGAAAGTACAAATTTAAAGACTAAATCATTCAAGAAAATTTCAGTTAATTGTTCAACTAATATTTGCAGTAGTTGTCAAAAACAATTTGTGCACTTACAAGAATATTTGTGGAGTATGAACCTAGTTGAAAAATCCTTAATTTCGAATTCAAATTTCAGATTTCACCTCCGCTCTTTTAAATTCTAATTCAAAATCTTCCGAATCCTGAAATTTGTCAGCGGGCTAATTCAAATTCCAGAAAATGTGTTGAAAATTTTGAACTCCACACACTTTTCTTTGCCAGTGGGGCCCACTAGTCAGTAGGCCCCACTGGCCAGCCCCTCTCTTCCTCACCTTTTCGCTCTGCTCTGCTCTCGCCCACTCTTCTCTCTCTCTCTCTCGCAGCGCGGCCGGCACAACTTGGCCACCACCTGTCGCACGCACAGCTGCGTTGCAGCGCGCCGGGTTGGCGTGGCGCGCGCGCGATGCTCGAACCCCGGCTTAAAGCCGCGCCTCAACGCCTCCGTCGTGCCTGGGTCGCCACACCGTTCTTCATCTTCACGCTCTCCGTTTTTCCTCCCTCTCGACGCGTCCGCCGCCATGGCGCAGTAGCCATCGCCCGTCTTTCCGCAAATCATAGCCGTTCCCGCTTGTACCGTCGCTCGGGACCCCTTTGAACCCCGTCGCAAACGCAGCCCGTCGCTGTCCCGAATTAACGGGATTTGGAGCTCCGCCGCTGCCGGTCTTCCCCGAGCAAGACGAGCCACGGGAGAAGGCCCCACTCGAGGGGAACGTCGGAGCACGCCGCCGCCGTAGAGCAAGCCGCCGCCGCCGGCCCTCCGCCGCTAACGTGAACGACGTAGCCATCGAAGTGGACCCTGAATTTTCTGAAGAAACCGCCGTTGCAGACCAGGAAGAGCATCCACAAGGCAAGCCCTGGTATATAAGTTTTTCCTTTTACAACAGTGAATGTGAGTCATGTGGTGTGCATTTAGGTTGACATGAGTGGAATGAATACCTAGATGCATATGTTTCCAGCAGTACCTATTATGGGATATTGGTACAGGTATCCCGATGTAGCTACTATGCTTAGCAATACCGTACGGTAGAAGTCGAGCAGATCGGACACTGCTCGCGATATGATAGGAGTCGTTTGAAACTTCCACCTCTTGTTAAAGGGCTTGTAGCGAGTTCATATTTCATGAAAAGAAACTGGGGTCAGACAGGGAACGATAGGAAGGCAACAGACCGGGGTTCTGTATGTGGTAGCTCTGTCTGATCCGTGTGGCACAGTTGGTTGAGTATTGAATGTACTGTTCACATGCTGGAGCTATGGGACCCAGTAAACCTAGGTAGCCTAGAGACGGCAAAGCTAAACCTACCTCACGGTGTCTGATTGGTGGCGGGCTGGGGTGGACAGTGTGGGAACTCCACAGATACCGTCCGGGACAGGTGATCTGGTGGGATGCGGCACTGTTGAGGTAGCGTAAGAGGAAATTAGCTTTGCCAGATCTGGTGCGAACGGTTGCCACGTGCGGTCTGGGACGTGCACGTGTCGTGTGACCAGGTTAACCCTGCAGGTGTAAAACGTTCGAACCGCTGACACACTCAGTCTAGAGTTTGCTTAACCTCTCTGTCGCATATGTTAAGAAGTGAACAAGGAGAATAATGATGGTTAAAGTTGCAATGAATACTAGAACATTGTTTGTCAACATGATCGTTTGGTCATAGTGCTTACTAAACTTTACTTTTTCGAACTTAATTTGAGCTAAAACTTGAAAGTAGGAAGCTACTAAGTAAGACGTATCCTTTTTGCAACTATATCCCTACTCAGAGTCAGCCGTGCATGCCTAGGAGTCGGCTGTAGGCAGCCACGTCGACGGGTCAGTCTTGCTGAGCTTCTTAGAAACTGACGCTATGCAACTTGTGGTTTTCAGGTGGGTTAGATGCGATCGGTGGTAGCGATGGTCATCCTTGGGAGGAGTCAGCCCCCGGATGGGGTAGTTTTCAGTAGGAGCAGATCGAGTAGCCGCTGCTTGTGTGTGGCTAGTAGCAATATGCCGTTGGGCAAGACATTTGCTTTTGCTTAGTGTCGGAGTCAGAGTCTGGACGCTTATCTTTCACTCTCGTTTGAAGACTACGTTGTTTCCGTTGCTGTTTTCAGGATTCGGTCGTGTGTAATCAAACTCTCTGTAATAACTACTCATGTAATATTTTTTGTCTGTAAATCATTTTGTTATCTGCCTGTATTGTATCCTGTGTATGGTCACTTCGATGAGCATCCGCCAGAATGGATCCCGGAGGAAGGACCTCCCCCGTTTCAGGGGCGGGCCGCCACGACTGGTATCAGAGCCATTCTGGGATGGGTACGACTTTTTCTAGGGCATATTTTTGAAAATCGCGTGCGAGTGTGGAACGTGCCCTTAATGGAGGTAGGTTGTATCAGGTGGCAAGCTAACCTAGTGTAGGGACTAGCAAAACACAGTTAGATTCATTTTCTATAACGACGCACCTACGCTCAGGTAAGCTAGGTAAGGAACGCTGCTCGACTGCGGTGAAATGTCGAGAAATCCCTGTTGCGTCAGCAACAGTAGCGTTCCATACCATGGTGGTGCGGAAGGTGGTATTATGTTCGTTGTAACGTAGTACACCCCCTTGCCGTTTAGGGAGAGAAGCGAACCTCTACCGTACGAGGTGTGGGTTACGGGCCTGTTGTGAATACAGACCTTTTGCAACAGTGGCGTCTTATGTCTGTGGCACACAAGAGATGAGTCTGTTCTTCACGACTTAGGTCTTGTAGAACCTTCTCATACCTCCGCTGTCTGAGGTGAAGTGCAGTCTGTCACCGCGCAGTGAAGGTCGGACATGTGGTCCCCGTATACATATTTATTGAACTGCCTGTGGTGTAATTTTTTGCAGGTATGCTAACCCATTTGCGTAAGAACGAGTAGACACGACTGACTTGAGAGAACGATTCTGCCACCGCCTTAACGTATTAGGTTTTTATTTTGTGAGGGCGTATAGGCCGATGTAGGACTGCATTGCATATTATAATTGAAAAATCACTTGAATCTTAAAACATAAAAAATTTCAAACCTAAGGAACGTTAAAATCCTTCAAACTTATGCTAAAACCATCCAAGAGCAAACACTTCCATCGGTAATGGTTTTAGCGGTCGTAACCTTGGGTTCAGGGAGTAGGTCTCTCTTTACCAGATGTGTGAACCTTCCATTTGACAGAAGCCTCATGCATGCTTGAATTGGGCGTCGACATGTGACTTCTGTAAAATAAAATATTGTCCATCTTTGTAACTGCAGATGTCGAGCAACTCGGTTGAGAATGGTTCGGAGGACTATGGGGTTGAGAACTCCACCCCCACTCGGATGAACCAAGAGTCAGGGGGTAGGGGTTTTCCCGAGTTGCTCCGTCAGACACTACATTCCTTAGGTCGTACGGAGGCCCCGTGGTTCTAGATTCGAGAGTATACCCAGCATGGTCAACACCGCTATTCTCCCTCAGTCATGATTCCCGCGCACCCTCACCGAGCGGAATGGGAGGTCTAGACCACCACATGTGTTGGTTCGGATAAGACTGAGGCAATCGAGGCCGCCGCTCATGAGGCTCTGCTTGTGCTCTGTGGGAAGTACACAGAGGATTTGGCAGACCAGTTGGCAGTGTTATTTCCGATACGGGACCAGCTTGATAGTACCTGGCGCTAGAATGTCACGGCAGCCAGGGACGAGACCATAAAGTGGCGAGGAGATTTTGTGACCCCGCTGATCCTGCAGAGTGTGGCTTTGCTCAACTTATATCAGGACACAGCAGCCACAACCATCAATGATCGTCGGGCCCTGGGGTGTACACACAAGAAGCTAGCTTTTGCTCAGGAGAAAATTCGAGCCCTGCAGAGCAGGAACAATGGGCTACGTGCTCGTTGTGACGCCCGAGCATAACACATCACCGAGCTAGAGCAGCTCGCGATAGCTAGGCTTGCCCTGGTGCATGCAAGGAATGCCGACTGCAACGCCATGTTGGAGCAGATCCATCAGTTGGAGATTACACGGGATGAGGCCCTGCAGGCGGTCGAAAACCTCGTCCATGAGAATCACCACATGCAGCACCAGATCGCTGGGCTCTTAGAGGCACAGCAACAGCAGCCTCCACCACCAGCCGACGAGGGCGCACCCGAGTTAGAGGTGTCAAACCCAGATGCGTCGGGCCCTGAGTTCGATAAGGAGCAGGGCAGTGGAGGTGACGCCAGCCCTTAGGGTTGTGACTCTGTAGGCTTGCTGGTTGGTAAGGTGTATTAGTTGCAGAAGTGAATGGTGCTTGGTTAGTATAAGTATGTTCCAATTGTATCCCCTATGTATGGTTTACCATGGTAGAAATGTGTTGTATGCTGATGTAAGACTGGAGATGCATGACAATGCGGGTTGTAACTGAAACCGATGTATTGTCATGATTTTGAGAATGAATGCAGTTTGTTTCCTATGTGCATACTATGTGTGTTACATATGTGCATTTCTTTTGTTGTACCATGATGAGTGTATTTTTGAAAGACCACACTAACGGAACCCTCAATCTGTGAATTTCAGCATGGTGCGAAGCGAGGAAAGGAGTTCTCATGAGGGGAGGAGCAAAACCCACCACCCCCGCCAGGTGCTCCCACTCTCGCAGAAGTTTTGGCGGCTATGATGCACAACTCCCTGCAACAAGGGGAGATGCTGCGGGTCCTTCTGGAAAACAGCAACCAGGACCGGGAACGCCGTGGTCCGCGCGATAACAGCACCTATTCGGACTTCATGGCTACACACCCTCCTGAGTTAAGGGATGCTAAGGAACCGCCGGACGCAGATCATTGGCTTCGTACCATCGAGACCAAGTTTGGGCTTATCCGGTGCACTGACCACCAAAAGACTCTGTTCGCAGCCCAGATGTTATATGGGCATGCCGGCGCGTGGTGGGCCAATTACATAGCCACCTTTCCACCCGGTACGGAAGTGCCATGGGAGCAGTTTAAGGAAGCTTTCCGTGCTCATCACATCCCCGCCAGGCTGATGCAGCGAAAGGCCAGGAATTCATGGCCTTAACTCAAGGAAACTGCTCCGTCCATAAGTACTTCAGAGCATTCAACCAGCTATCACTTTATGCTCCGGAGCAGGTTGATACTGAGGGGAAGCGTAAGAGCCGTTTTATGGAAGGGCTGGATACCACACTTCAGTCCCGCATGGCTCTGAACCAAGACGGTACCTTTAATGAGTTCGTGAGCAGCACTCTTATCGCTGAGGGGTATCTTGAGAAAGAGCAGCGTGATAAGAAGCGAAGCAGTTGTGGCTCATCCAGCACGCCACCTCCGAAGTACCGCTTGGTCTACACCGCACCTGACAGGAGGAGGTTCAGATCGGTTCCTCAACCGGGGCGGTCCTTCCGTCCGCCGCCGCAGCAATACCGGCCCCCGCAACACCAGCAGCAGGGCGGGTACCGCGTGCCACCACCCCCACAGCAGCAGAACCGGGATGCCCGTCCACCTCAGCAGGGCAACCGGCCGGGGCCCAGAGCTCCATGTTTCACTTGTGGGCTCCCGGGGCATTTCGCTCGCGAATGTCCCACCCGCAGGCAGGGTAATCCGGGCCGCCAGCAGAGCTCAGGGCAGAACCAGTCAAGGGGCAGAGGGCAACCAGAATGGGTCGGGTAAAATATACCACGACCGAAGACATTGCAGAGGGGGAACTTGTGCTGGCGGGTATGTTCTCACTCTCTAGTTACTCCGCTTTTGTTCTGTTTGATTCTGGTGCCTCTCACATTTCATCAGTCGAAATTTTATTGAGGGTAAAAACTTCAATACCATTCTCCTAGATCCACCTTTTGTCATAAATGCCGCCAGGGGAAGTATCTTGTCACGGTATGGGTTAAGGGAGACACCACTAATTCTAGGCGGGCACACCTACCCTACCTCTTTCATAATCCTTGGCGGGCAGGGTATCGATGTTATTATTGGTATGAAGTGAATGGAATACCACAAAGCACTTCTCGATATAGCTAACCGTGTAGTCCGTCTAACCTCAACATTTTGCGGGTCTGTATCCTTAAATTAGATCACCCCAGATCTACTTCCACACAAATCTGCCATACTATCGGGAAGAGTTTGGAGGATATACCAGTGGTGAGAGAGTTTCCGGATGTGTTTCTAGAAGATCTACTAGGTTTACCCCTAGACCGAGATGTGGAATTCAGGATCGATCTACAGCCAGGCACGGCCCCGATTTCCCGCAGACCATATAAGATGGCGCCGAAGGAACTGGCTGAGTTAAAAGTGCAGTTAAAAGAGCTGTTGGAACGGTGTTATTTGTGAAAAAGAAAGATCAATCCCTAAGGTTGTGTGTGGACTACTGCCCTTTGAATGCAGTCACAATCAAGAACAAATATCCACTACCCCGCCTTGATATCTTATTTGATCAGGTGGCTGGAGCTAAGGTATTCTCCAAGATAGATCTTCGGTCTGGCTATCACCAGATCAAAATTCGGCCAGAGGACGTTCCAAAAACGGCATTCTCCACGAGATACGGCCTGTATGAGTATTTGGTGATGTCCTTCGGACTCACCAACGCCCCAGCTCACTTTATGTATCTCATGAACTATGTCTTCATGCCGGAGCTAGATAGATTTGTTGTCGTGTTCATCGATGACATTCTAGTCTATTCCAAGATTACGGAAGACCACTCCAACATCTTGGAACGGTCTTGCAGGGGTTGAGGGATCACAAACTGTATGCCAAATTCAGCAAGTGTGAATTTTGGATTGATCGCGTCCAATTCTTGGGCCATGTGGTCTCCTCAGAAGGCATTGCAGTTGACCCAGGGAAGGTACAGATCATTCTTGAATGGGAAGCACCACCTCGATCCATTAAAGTACGCAGTTTCCTCGAAATGGCAAGGTATTACTGTCGGTTCATTCCAAGCTTCTCTAAGATAGCTAAATCAACTATTGAGCTGCTCAAAGAAGGACAACCAGTTCAGGTGGACCGATAACTGTGAAAAAAGCCTTCCAGACCTTGAAAAAGCACTTGACGACAGCCCCAGTGCTAGCGCAGCTCGATCTGAGCAAACCATTTGATGTATATTGTGATGCGTCTGGTGTTGGTCTTGGATGTGTGTTAATGCAGGAGGGTCGAGTGATCGCTTATGCTTCCAGACAACTCCGTAAGCATGAGCAGAATTATCCGACTCACGACCTAGAGCTGGCAGCGGTAGTACTAGCCCTAAAAGTGTGGAGACACTACTTGTTGGGGAATCTCGTGCATCTGTATACCGATCATAAGAGTCTGAAGTATATTTTCATCCAGAGCGAGCTCAACATGAGACAACGAAGGTGGCTTAGCTGATTAAGGACTATGAATTGGAAATTCATTATCATTCTGGCAAAGCTAATGTCGTTGCAGATGCCTTGAGTAGGAATGCTCATTGTCACTACCTAGACCAGGGAATTACCATAGAAGAAGAAGAAGCGATCCTACGAGTTCTACCTCATGGATCATTTGCTTTAATCCCAACCAAAACAGATGAGGAAGCAAGGCCCAACGAGAGGACAAGGTATGGAGAACATCAGCTCAATTTAAAAGATAAAAAGATGCAGTGCTTTAGAGAGATAAGGACGGGACATTATGGTTCAAGGACAGGTTAATAGTGCCGAAGAGTCTTGAGCTCCGAAAGAAGATTATGTACGAGGCTCACCTATCAAAATATCCATTCATCCAGGCAGTAAAAAGATGTATCAAGACTTGAGAAGAAAATTCTGGTGGACAAGGATGAAGAGGGAAATTGTGAAATATGTGGTCGAGTGTGACACATGTATGCGAGTCAAAGCAGATCATTTGAAGAAGGCCGGACTCTTGCAACCCTTAAGTGCTCCCGCTTGGAAATGGAGAAATCTGAGCATGGACTTTATAGTTGGGCTACCCATGACCTCTCGACGTCATAACTCCATTTGGGTAGTCGTGGATCGTCTAACAAAGTCTGCTCATTTCATACCGATGAACACCAATTACAGGATGAAAAAGTATGCAGAACTATATATTGCTCGAGTCGTCAGTCAACATGGGGTGCCAAAGACCATCATCTCCGATCGAGGAGCCCAGTTTATCGCTAGGTTTTGGGAACAGCTGCATGCAGCATTGGGCACGAAGCTAATTAGAAGCTCCACGTACCACCCCCAAACCGACGGACTGATCGAAAGAGTCAATCAAATCCTGGAAGACATTTGCGAGCCTCCGTGCTAAATCATGGAGGGAATTGGATGAATACTTACTCCTGACAGAGTTGCTTACAATAGCAAATACCAAGGAAGTATTCAGATGTCACCTTTCGAGGCGCTGTATGGTCGGAGTTGTAGGACCCTGTTAAACTAGTCTGAGACGGGTGAAAGAGTAATACTTGGACCGGACCTAGTTCAACAAGGAGAAGAGAAAGTGAGGTCCATCCGGTCTAACTTGAAGGCCGCCCAATCCCGACAGAAAAGTTATGCAGATAGAAAACGACGACCATTGAGTTTTGATGTGGGTGATTCTATGTATCTAAGGGTCTTGCCCACCAAGGGAGTACAATGATTTGGGTGAGAGGCAAGATGGCTCCGAGGTACATTGGTCCATTTCCCATCCTTGAGAAATGTGGGCCGGTAGCGTACAAACTAGAATTGCCAGTCCACTTGTCAGGATTGCACGATGTCTTCCACGTGTCGCAACTGAAAAAGTGCCTAAAAACCCCGTCGGACAAAACTGTACCAGAGGTGGAAGGGTAGCAACTGGATTTGATATACTCAGAGAAGCCTGTCCGAGTACTTGATGAAAAAGAACGAGTAACCAGAACCCGATCTATCAAATTTATAAGGTTCAGTGGAGCAATCACTCTAAGAAGAAGCCACGTGGGAGTCAGAAGAGTTCCTCACATATATCCCGAGGTTCTTCCACCATCGCTAGGTACCATCACTTTTTCCGCTCTTGCTTTTTAAATATCGGGACGAGATTTAAAAAGGGGGGAGGGTTGTAGCGCTCTGTTTTTTTTTTTGGCTCAAAAGAAATTAAATCACTTAAAAGAAAAGTACAAATTAAAGACTAAATCATTCAAGAAAATTTTTAGTTAATTGTTCAACTAATATTTGCAGTAGTTGTCAAAAAGAATTTGTGCACTTACAAGAATTTTGTGGAGTATGAACCTAGTTGAAAAATTCTTAATTTCGAATTCAAATTGCAGATTTCACCTCCGCTCTTTTAGATTCTAATTCAAACTCTTCTGAACCCTGAAATTTGTCAGCGGGCTAATTCAAATTCCAAAAAAATGTGTTGAAAATTTGAACACCACACACTTTCTTCACTAGTGGGGCCCACTGGTTAGCAGGCCCCACTAGCCAGCCCCCTCCCTTCCTCACCTTTTCTCTCTGCTCTGCTCCGCCTACTCTTTCTCTCTCTCTCTCTCGCAGCGCGGCTGGCACAACTCGGCCGCCACCTGTCGCGCGCACAGCTGCGTTGCAGCGCACCGGGTTGGCGTGGCGCGCGCGACGTTCAAACCCCGGCTTAAAGTCGCGCCTCGACGCCTCCATCGCGCTTGGTCGCCACACCGTTCTTCATCTTCGTGCTCTCCGTTTTTCCTCCCTCTCGCGCGTCCGCCGCCATCGCGCAGTAGCCAAGCGCCCGTCTTTCCGCAAATCGTCACCATGCCCGCTTGTCGCATCGCCCGGGACCTCTCTGAACCCCATCGGAAGCGCAGCCCGCCGCCGTCCCAAATTAACGGGATTTGGAGCTCCACTGCCGCCG
>LFJQ01000508.1:0-24963 GCA_001182835.1 Oropetium thomaeum
GTAAGCTCCTGATTCTTGAAATTTTGGTCCTCTTATTCTGGATTTCTTCTACCTGGATGAGTCTGCGCCATTTCGGTAGATCCTTTAGGTCCCTCCACAAGTATTCTAACGTGAAAGGCTTTTGCTGGTTCTATTCTTTGTACCATCTATGAGCTTTCTCCATCACCATATCATCAGATTGTCCACTACAATAAGTACTTCTAACTTTAGCATAAACTCCACAGAACTTTGCAACATCCCTCTTAACACCACCCCAATGTGTCTTGCATTGCAAAGGAGTTCTTTTAAGGTTACTTGGCCTGCCGCTGTTGAAGTCCGCAGCTACTGCCTTCCAATAGTATTCACTCTTCTGGTCTGTCCCTTTGATGGGATCAGTAGAGTTGCGGACCCAAGCATCCGCTAAATCTTTATTTTCCTCTTCGGTCCAATTGCGACGTGTACCTTTCCTTCCTCCCTCGTCACTACTATTGCTTGAATCTTCAATGTTAACTGGCTGTTCTTGTTGCTCAGCTGCAGGGCATGAGGATGTTGTTTTTGATCCATGAGAAGAAGTGTTGGCTGCAACTCCAAACACTTGGTTTGGTGAGTGCTGCTAACTATCCTGATATGCAAACCCTTGAAATCTGATTGGTGTAGATTGTGACCAATTCCCTTGCTGTGGAACACCATGGAAGCCTGGTGGAGAATGACCATAGGGTGGAAAATTGCTTGCAGGACCAAAAGGGTTCATATTCTAAAAATTTGGTGCTAAATAGTGAGGAAACTGAGATTGATGCATAGGAGGGGAGCTTTGGGTAGCATTGGGAGAATTTTGGTTTTGTGAGGATTGAAGCATGTTCATGAACTCTCTGTTGCTTGGATCCATTTTGTAGTGTGAAGGTAGTGTGAAGGTTAATCATTTCATTGTTGTGTTGTTTTTTATTTATAGAAGACTTGCAGCAGCGGCGGCGGCTTGTACAACGGCTACGAAGCCAGCGGAGGGTCGGAGCAGGGGGCCATTGGGCGAGCGAGCAGAAGCAACGGTCGGTTGGGTTGGCTAAATATTATATTCAAACACTGTACATATATAATAAAAAAGTCCATTGCTTCCGGGTAGCAGACGTGCTGCCTGGTTTCAACAAATATCAAGTTCCACAATGTGTATTGCCGGGTAGTAAGGTGCATTTATTGCCTACTACCTGGTTTGTGACCACATTGTGGTTGCCCTAAGAGGATTGGCCAATCTTTCCCTACTCGGGTCTGGAGCATGTCCACCCGACGTGAAAAGACTAAAAATAGAAATAAAAGATAAGCTCGACGGAAGAGTATCCAGCAACGCACCTGAGGACCAATCAGCAAGGAGTCCGCGCCGGCCAGCAATTGCGCCGGGTTAGTAGGCGAATGCACTGGACCCGTCATGGCCGTTGTAGAGACTACAGCCGTTGACGCATGATCAGGTGATGGCGACGGAGGAGTGGAACAAAGTGGGACCACATCAAGAGCCTGCATAGCAGGGCCCATGGGAATCACCTCGGGTAGGGAGCTCAATACACAAAAGTCTCCCAAACTTTTGTTCTTCCCAGGTACATCATGAAGAATTAAGAATGGACGACTGAATAAACCTCGATTGACAATGCACACACATCCAGTCGTGAAGTTGAAGTAGAGTAGCAGGGGATGTCTTCGGGACAGATCCAATCCGCCCAGCGAGTGAAGAAACGGCAAAGTTTCGGCTGACGACAGTAGCTTCCGGTGAAGGACCCTCTACCGTAGGGTCGTCTCGGAGCTGGAACTCATAGGCCGGGTGATCCCGCTGCTTGATGGGCTGCACCCGGTGGCTGACGAAATCTCCCACCACATGAACTCGAATCAGCCCAACATTCTTTAAATGCTAAATTTGTCCCAAGCACAGCCACCCCCACTAAATCACTCCCTTCTGGACGAGAGGTCCACTCGGGAGCAGATCGAGGAGCGAGCTCGGAGTAGGTTGGAAGGGAAGGTTCTTTGTTGCCCACATATAACCAACATGAGGCACAAGACTTCACGCTGGTGACCAATAGGACATCAAGATACTTCTCCTTCTTGCGCAGCTGGATGCTGACTCCCCCAAACAAGGAGGGATTAGATGCATTGGGTTGGAGCTTCAAGTAGAAGAGCTCCTGAAAAAGAGAAAAATGGGGATCAATCCGTAAGAAGGCCTCACAGAAATGAATGAAGACATATATGAGGAGGATGGAGTTTGGGGTGAAATGGTGAGATTCGATTTTGTAGAAATGGAGGAGTCCGTGAAAGAAATCACAAGTCGGAACCTGGAACCCGCGGTCAAAGAAAGAAGGGAATGTAATCACCTTGTTGCCCCGGCTCCAGAGGCGTTTTCCCCGGTCGGGAACTCCCAGTCAATGAAGGCGGCTATGTACTCCATGCTTTCCTCAATGATGGGGGAGACCTCATCAGGTGAAGCTGTGGACGCCTTGACCTCACGAAGATGAGGAAGAATGTTACTGGAAGATGATCCACACGCCATGGATCAAGGACGAGGCTCTGGAACGAGGAACCGAACTGCGGGTGGAGCAGGGAGATGGAGCAGTTCGCATGAGAGTAGGAGACGAACCGGCGAGAGGAAAGAAGGCTTGTGGAGAAGAGGAGTCCTGGGTCCTATATTTAAGACTTGCAGCCTTAAGATGGATGGTCACGGGCGCGTGACGCCTTCAATTAACAGCCTAGATCCACGATAAAACGCACGCTCTATAAATGAACCATTGAGGGAACGGGCAACCGAGGAATTGATGTACACGGGGCCTACCAGTCGACCTCAATGATTGGGCCTGTTGGCAATCTATTGTTCCGCACACTCGGGGCTAACCAATCGACCCTAGTGATCGGGGCCAGTCAACAATCTATTGTTCTGCATGCTCGGGGGCTCGCCAGTCGGCCCCAGTAATCGGGTCAGTCGGCAATCTATTGTTCCGCATGCTAGGGGGTCGCTAGTCAACCCCAATGATCGGGCCAGTCGGTAATCTATTGTTCCACATGTCCAGGGGCTCGCTAGTCAACCCCAGTGATCGGGCCAGTCAGTGATCTATTGTTCTGTAGGTCCGGGGGCTCGCTAGTTAACCCAATGATCAGGACAATAATTGGCCATCATTTGTTCTGCATGCTCGGGAGGCTCGCCACTCGACCCTAGTGATCGGGCCAGTAGTAAAATCTATTGTCTCACATGCCCGGGGGCTCGCCAGTCGACCCCAGTAAGCAGGCCAGTCAGCAATTGATTGCTTTGCACGCACGTGGGCTTGTTGGTCGACCCTAGTGATCCGGCCAGGAAAGCTGTCATCCCGTACGCCCGGGGGCTCGCGAATCGACCCCAGTAATCGGGACAGTCGGAAGCCCGTCATCCCGCACTATTGAAGGATCGCCGGTCGACCCTAGTAATAGGGTTAGTCGGAAGTTATGGTGCACTTGTCGCAACCCGTCCGATTAAAATCGTACGGTTGCTCATCCAGGATCATTTGGGAGGGCACTTGCCGAAACAAGTGACTTTACAGTACAATAATTAACAAGGACTCGCATAAATGACTTAAAGATACTTAATTCTGGTTATATTCCAACTGATTTCAGAAGTTTAGGAAGTGCGGAAACGTAATTTTGATAACAAACACGTGGATTTCAGCGGAAGCAAAAATCTAACACTCGCGCCTTGATCAAACACCCCAGCCCGATGGTGTTTAATCTCCACGGGAGGGAGAAGCGGGGACCCACTCGAAGGTCCACTCCGAGGGGTCTCCTCTTCCCACTACCCTGGCTACAGTCAGCACTATTACCTGCAAAACAACAAACAACAAACCGTGAGCGACTGACGCTCAGCAAGACTTACCCGTCAATAGGCCTTCTAAGGCCGACTCCTAGTATGCAGGGAGTATTGTGGGCAGCAGGGTAAGTATTTGCAAAACAGCACTAATGATAAACCCTATTTTCAGGTTTTAGCCAAGATTCTAAAAGTTCGCTAGCAGTAGTAAAATGTGCTCTTAATACTAAACAAACATGGTTGCAATACAATTTATTGAGATCCCAAAACATCGGTTTCTTCCCACCATACAACCCACATTCTCGGCAAGATGTGACACAGTGGACAAGCGGGTACTCTTAACCGTGAGGGCGGCGATTATAATCGATGTACATCCTGCAGGAGAAACCCGAATAACACGACACGTGCGCACTCCACAAGTCGCACGTGGCCAACCTTTCACTGCATCGCGACAGTGTCGGTCCGACTGCCATCTCCCAAGGACATGGTCCTCCAGGCAACGTCCTGCGTCCCTGTACGGCCCCAAGCCTTTCCCACTAACACATGCCCAAGAAAACAAAAATGCGAATTCATCCACCATACTGGTCCATTCACCCGGAAAAAGAGATGGCTGGTCGTCCAATCACTGCGCAATGAGCTACGTCGGCTTCCTGGTTCCCATATGCCAGTATGCATTCGGTACACAACTCAATACTTGCCCATGGGTGCCGACATTCAGTACCATGTTAACTTAACCCATTCAGCAATATTGGCTAACAGTTAATGTCATATTTTGTGCCCATTCCTGAAAAACTACACAGTTGACAGTCACCCACCTCCCCGCAAGACTTTAGCCATCGAATGAGTAGTCTCCATACTACTCATATGCTACCGATTCCTAATATTAGCAAGGCATGCTAGCGCTTAGCTGATGCTATTGGATTATCCCATAGGAATTCCTGCTAAGGCTATGCAACTAGGTGTCAAACAACTCCTCGACGTAATGCACAAACAAGACCTGCAAACATAGTGACAAAGTAAAACTTTAAATCTTAGGTGTGCACCGGGGCTTGCCTCGGTTCGGGGAGAAGTTAGCACAGCCGAAGGCGGGGTCGGCAGCGGGGAAGTCCTCCTCAGCTTCAGTGGCCGTCTGCAGCTCGGTTCCTATATGAAGATGCAAGGTAATCTTGTATTAACAGATGAGTGAAGTTGCATGAATTTCTCTCTAACAAACTTTAGTGTTGCTTCGGTAGACGGGACTAGCTAGACTGGTCGGACGGCAAAGATTACCAGAGGGCTGGTCGGTGGAAAAGAACAGCAACAGAGACTGGTCGTCGGAAAAGTGATGTCGACGCGCCGCTACTTCTGCAATAATGCGGAAGATTAGGGCGGCGGTTAGAGGCGATAACGGCTGATGAGGGAAGCGACGGCAGGGCAAGGCTTACCGAGCGCACCTGAGCACGAGAGAAGCTGGCTCTGCTCGGCCCTGCGAGGCTCTTCGGCGGTAAGGCGGAAAGGAGTGGAGACGAGAGCAGAGAGACGAGCGCGCAGAAGAGCAAAGGAGCTCGCCGAGTGAAGTGTTTCGTCTCAGGGAAAATATCAGCCCCCGTTCCTTTTGTCTCTCCAGGACGACGCAAGTTGCGCGGCGGCAGCGTACTGCAGCGCATGGGCGCCGGGCGTGCGCGTCCCATCACGAAGACTTTCGGCGCGGTGGCAGCACTGCTGTGTACGGCCAGGCGCTTTTACGGTTGGGAAATGACCGGCAGCATTAATGGCGCGGCCGCTTCGAGCTCGGGTCCGACGAGTCTGTCCGGCCTCGGGGTCGAGCGAGGCGGAACGAAATGCGGCTTGTCCGACCTCGGGGTCGAGCGAAACGGAGCGAAACTGCTTGTCCGACCTCGGTCGAGCGAAGCGGAGAGTGATGACGGGTCGGCGAGACGAAAAATAATGTCCGACCGCTGGGGTCGGAGTCGGGCGAATCGTGAAACTCATCCGACCTCTGGGTCTGAGGTCGGGCGAAGCGTAAAAGTCATCCGACCTCTGGGTCGGAGGTCGGGCGAACGGGAAAACCATCCGACCTCTGGGTCGGAGGTCGGGGCGAATCGGATTCCCAAACGACGGGGTCGGGAGACATGGAAAAGAACAGAGGAGCGGCACCCGAAGGAGCAGGGACTCGGGCGGCGGTTGGAAATTGGGAGAACAGAGGAGACCGGACGGCGCTCGTTCCTGCTCGGAGCGGAGCAAGGCCGGCGGTACACGGGCGAAAGCAATGAGAAGCGGAAAGACAGTAAAGATTGGATTTCAAATTAAATTTTTGAATTTCAGTTCTGTTGATTAGATCCTATGATTTCATTACTTTGGGTTTTGAGATTTTTATTGAACTCAATTAAGTCTTTATTGACAAAAGATTTAGCGAGAATTTAGTTCGGGATGTTACAGCCCTTCCCCCTTAAGAAATCTCGTCCCGAGATTTCGAGGAAACGTTACAAGGGGGGAAACCGATGACTACTCACGACCGATGCCATGAATTCCGGGAACTGTGAATGAAGAAATTCTTCACTTTCCCAGGTAGCCTCATCTTCCGAATGATTTGTCCACTGCACCTTGAAGAAAGTTTGGTTCGCCGACGAGTTACGCCGATCCTTCCGATCAAGTATCTTCATCGGCATCTCCGGATATGTGAGGTCTTCTTGGAATACTTCAACATCCGGGATGACCACTTGTTCAGGCAACTTCAAACACTTCCGGAGTTGAGAGACATGGAAGATTTGTGAACTCTCGACTATGAGAGGGCAGCTCCATCGATATGCTACTGGACCACATCGCTCGATGATTTTGAAGGGTCCAATGATCTTGGAGCTAACTTGCCCTTAATGCCAAAGCGTTGAACACCTTTTGTTGGTGACACACGAAGATAGACGTGATCACCCACTTCAAAAGTTAACGGTCGACGCCTTTTGTCGGCATAACTTTTCTGCCGGGACCTTGCAGCTCGTAAATTTCTTGAATAGCCCCTCACTTTCTCTTCAGCTTGAGTTACTAAATCTGGTCCAAAAATTACTCTCTCTCCTGCCTCAGACCAGTTTAAAGGCGTGCGACATGGCTGACCATACAACGCCTCGAACGGAGACATCTTGATGCTCTCTTGATAGCTATTGTTGTACGAAAATTCAGCCAATGGTAAGCACTCTTCCAATTCTTCCCATGGGTCAGCACAGATGCGCGAAGCATGTCTTCCAGAACTTGATTACACCGCCTGTTTGACCATCGGTTGCGGGTGATAAGCTGAACCATGAATTAACTTGGTACCAAGTGCTTCGTGAATGCTCCCAAAAACGGCTCACAAACTGGGTACCCCGATCAGAAATGATGGTCTTTGGAACACCATGGAGGCACATGATACGAGAGATATAAAGCTCCGCGTATTTCCTCGCATTATATCGAGTATGCACCGGAATGAAGTGAGCAGATTTGGTTAGTCGATCGACTATCACCCAAATAGAATCATGTTTCTGAGCAGTGAACGGGAGACCGACGATAAAATCCATACTAATGTCTTCCCATTTCCATGCGGTATACTGAGAGGTTGCAATGGACCGGCACTTCTTAAATGATCAGCTTGACTTGCCGACATGTATTACACTCGGCGACATACCGAGCGACTTCACGCTTCATCCGAGTCCACCAAAATTTCTTCGTAAATCTTGGTACATTTTATTGCTGCCCGGATGTATAGAATATTTGGAGAGATGTGCCTCATCCATGATTTTCTTCCGCAGCTCAAATCCTTGGGTACGACCAGGCGGTTGTTGAACCATAGAACACCTTCCTCGTCAAGGCGGAAACACTTCATTTTGTTACTGCCTATTTGAGCGCGGATATTTTTCCATGCCCTTATCAACCTTTGTGCAGTCATAATTTCCTCACGGAGGGTAGGAATAAGAGCCAAGTTGTATAAGCTCCGTGGGGAATGACACGAAGGCTTGGTTCATCTGGGTTGCAACATGGGGCAATGGAATTTGCTTGAGGAATGATGAGATTGCAGCAGCTTTGCGACTTAGGGCATCAGCCACAACATTCGCCTTGCCCGGATGGTAATGGATTCTAATTCATAGTCTTGATCAATTCCATCCACCTTCTTTGCCTCATATTCAGATCATCTTGGAGTAAAAATATATTTCAAGCTTTTGGGATCCGTGTACAAATGTACGAGATCCCAAGAAGATAATGCCTCCAGATTTTTAAGGCAAACACAACTGCGGCGAGTTCCAAATCATGAGTGGGGTAATTCAACTCATGACGTCGCAGCTGTCTTGATCCATAGGCAATGACGCGACCGTCTGCATCAGTACACATCCCAGGGCCCGTGCCAGAAGCATCACAATAAACATCAAACGGTTTGGTGATGTCCGGTTGAGCCAAAACTGGGGCGGTGGTTAAGTGTTCTTGAGAGTTCGAAAAGCCTCATCACAAGAATCACTCCAATAGAAAACGACCCCTTTGTGAAGCAGTTCCGTCATGGGCTTGGAGATCTTCGAGAAATTTGGGACGAAGCGTCGATAGTAATCCAGCAAGCCCAAGGAAACTACGAACATCTTTGACGCACTTTGGGGGCTTCCAGTCAAGCACATCTTTCACCTTGCTTGGGTCAACCAAGATACCTTCGGCGGAAATCACATGACCAAGGAACTGTACTTCTTTCAACCAAAAGTCACATTTGCTGAATTTGGCGTACAGCTTATGTTCCCTCAGCCTCTGGAGAACAATACGAAGATGTTTCGCATGCTCTTCCTCCGACTTGGAATAAATAAGGATGTCGTCGATGAAGACCACGACGAATTTGTCCAACTCGGGCATGAAAACGGAATTCATTAGATACATGAAGTGGGCTGGAGCATTGGTCAAACCGAAGGACATGACAAGGTACTCATAGAGACCGTACCTTGTAGAAAAGGCAGTTTTGGAATGTCCTCTGGACGGATCTTTATTTGATGATACCCCGAGCGAAGATCTACTTTAGAGAAGACCTTGGCGCCCACAAGTTGATCGAATAAAATATCAATGCGAGGCAAGGGATATTTATCTTGACAGTGACCGCATTCAACGGTCGATAATCAACACAGAGTCTCAGGGTCTCATCCTTCTTCTTCACAAATATGGCGGGACAGCCCCATGGAGATGAGCTAGGCCGAATAAATCCCTTGTCCAGTAGCTCCTTTAACTGGATTTTCAATTCTGCCAACTCATTGGAGCCATCCTATACGGCCTTCGGGAGATAGGAGCTGTACCGGGTTGAAGTTCAATCTTGAACTCAACATCACGATCGGGTGGTAGTCCCGGTAAATCATCCGGAAATACATCGGGAAATTCACACACGACCGGAATATCTTCAAGCTTCCTTCCGGAGACATGATGAAGACTCCCGGAAATTGGGGTGGGTGGTGTGACTTGGAAAGATATGGAACCGTGCACCGGAGAGTCTAGTTGGATTTTTCGTGGCGAGATATGTAGCACGGCTCTATGGTATACCATCCAACCCATTCCTAGTATTATATCTATGCCATGGTGGTCAAGAACGATGAATTGGGACTTAAAGATTTTTCCTCCAATTTAATGGTACTTGCTGGACTTTTAGTGTAGTTGTTATTTTTCCGGCGGGTGATGTGATAAGATAGGGTGTTTTAGTGATGATGGTGCGGAGGTTGCACCTTTGGACACATGTCCTACTAATGAAGTTGTGAGTTGCACCCGAATCGAAGAGAACGAACACAGAGTTTTTCTGAATTGAGAACATACCCGCAAGGACTTGTCCTCCTTCTTGAATTTCCTCGACCGTGGTGTGGTTAACAAGGCCCTGCTTCTGTCCATTTCCAGCAGGTGAGAGCGGGAATTGTTGTCGCTGCGGGGTCGCTCTGCTGGACATGGCCTTGCTGACGGGGAGGTTGCCGGCATCCTTGGCGAAATGCCCAGGACGACCGCAGTTGTAACACGGCCTCGGCCCCGTGTTGCTGTACGGCTGCGGCGGGTGAGAAGTTGAAGCCGACTGTCTGGAATTTCCGGCTGAGAACCCGCTTGCTGGCCTTGACGTGCTACGGACCGCTGCTGGAATGACGGGCGAAAATTTCCACCCGGTGGCACCGGAGCTTTGTACCTCTGGCCCGTAGGAGACGTAATGGCTAGACGATACCTCTGGGGCTGCTGATTCCCAGGGGACCTCCAGCTGGCTGCTTGCCTTCTTCTCTTCTGATGGGCGCGAATGGCATCTTCTTGGACAATGGCAGCGCTCACCAATGCGTTGAAATGGCGCTGTGGTGGAGGGCTAGGCGATCACGTAACTTGGAGTTTAGGCCCTTCATGAAGCAGCTCCTTTTCTTGGCGTCCGTGTCCACGTGGTACCCAGCGTACTGCGCCAGGTAGTTAAACTTGCGCGAGTACTCGTGGACACTCATGTGCCTTGGCGCAGCTCTTCAAATTCTCTCGCCTTGCGCTGTATGAGGCCATCAGGAATATGATGTGCTCTGAAAGCTTCCCGGAACTCCGTCCATTGCACTTGGTGGCCATCGGGAAGAGAGGTAGTGTAATTAAACCACCACGCTCTCGCCGGTCCACGGAGTTGCTGAGCCGCGAAGAGAGTCTTCTGATGCTCGGTGCAGTGAAGGAGCTCAAACTTCGATTCGATGGTGCGCAGCCAATTATCGGCGTCCAATGGTCAGCTGCATCCGCGAAGGTTGGCGGATGAACGGCCGAGAAATCCCCAAAGGAGCTCTCTGGCGGGGGTGCTTGTGCACGCTGACGACCACCCTGACGATTCTGCTCGATCAGGATCTGCATGAGCTGCTGTGGGTGGCCATGAACTGCTCCCACATCCTAGGAGGTGGGGCGGCGGTGGAGGAAGATTGGAGCCACTAGCCTGGTCCTGTCCGCTTGATCCGCGAGTACGTCCTGCCATCTGTGTAAGAAAGTTGAACAATTAGCCCTCATTTCCAAAATGATAGGCGCAAGTCTACACTACAACTCATTCTCGACCAAATGAGGAATAATGTGCAAGACCTAAAATGGGAAGAATCAAATATTGATGGGATTTCTGAACAACAACAGATTTCTGTCCTGCTATGGCAACAGAGAGGAAAACACATTTCTCCTGAAATGGGGGGGGTTGGAAACACAAGATTTCCCAACTACAAAAGTCGTAGATATTTTTCACACCTTTCCAAATTGTGCCCATTCACATTTTAGAATGACAGGCGTGAAACTACAAGCTTTGGAAAACGACTCCTTGCTGAAATCCCTGCTTGGTTGATTTCAGTTCAGAGAGGTGTTCACCGGAAGGTCCGATCCCACATCGGAATGTCCGGTGACCAAAAAGAGAATTCCAGAGGGAGTGTCTTCGGACTGTCCGGTCCTGCACCGGATGGTCCGATGTCCTTTCTCCCAGAACAGAGGGCACCTTCCCCTTAAGAGGAGTCTGGAGAATGAATTTTAAGAGATGAAACCCTACGGATTCTATAGGATTCTGGAGTGAGGAACAGGCTGAATACAGGGGGATGAAATTTTTGGGTCCTTCTTCCTTAATTATTTTCCTAGGTTAATTCACAGTTCTTATTGGATTTAAAGGGTTGAACTTTTTAGTTAGGTGAATTTCAGGACTCAAGCAGATTTTAAAGGATGCCACGGCCTAATCGTCCTTACCAAAAAGGAAAACCCTAATACGTCATCCTCGGTGGCACTACTCGTTCTCTCGAGACAAATCGTTTTCTACACGGTCTAACGATAGTTAGGGTACCTGCAGAAAAACACATCACAGAGCAGGTATGCAATATGGCCATGATAGTCACGACTCATGGCAACCGGCGGCAACCAGTAACGCCTTGCCGTTAGCGGCCATGAAAAGCATCTCAGCAAGATGGGTGAACCAGCAACGCGAACACCAAGCGACCGTGAATGTTATCCCACGGCAGGACTACGTACCTTCGTTGTAGTTCGATGGGGCGTCGTTGCAAAAATTGTAACACGTACCTTCGCGTAGTTCGTTGGTGCGTCGTTACATAATAATAAACTTACAGGGAGGTAAAATGCATGAATGCACAGTTAGCTTGCCACCTTCCTAACTCTAACCTCCACTAAGGGCTGTTCTACACCGTACCTCACCGTAGCGCAATTTTTGAAAACATGCCTCGTTAATAGAGTACTAACCCCCAAATAGCTCTGATACCAGCTGTCGCAACCCCGTCCGATAAAATCGTACGGTTGCTCATCCAGGATCATTTGGGAGGGCCACTTGCCGAAACAAGTGACTTTACAGTACAATAATTAACAAGGACTCGCATAAATGACTTAAAGATACTTTAATTCTGGTTATATTCAACTGATTTCAGAAGTTTAGGAAGTGCGGAAACGTAATTTGATAACAAACACGTGGATTTCAGCGGAAGCAAAATCTAACACTCGGCGCCTTGATCAAACACCCCAGCCCGATGGTGTTTAATCTCCACGGGAGGGAGAAGCGGGGACCCACTCGAAGGTCCACTCCGAGGGCGTCTCCTCTTCCCACTACCCTGGCTACAGTCAGCACTATTACCTGCAAAACAACAAACAACAAACCGTGAGCGACTGACGCTCAGCAAGACTTACCCGTCAATAGGCCTTCTAAGGCCGACTCCTAGTATGCAGGGAGTATTTGTGGCAGCAGGGTAAGTATTTGCAAAACAGCACTAATGATAAACCCTATTTTCAGGTTTTAGCCAAGATTCTAAAAGTTCGCTAGCAGTAGTAAAATGTGCTCTTAATACTAAACAAACATGGTTGCAATACAATTTATGAGATCCCAAAACATCGGTTTTCTTCCCACCATACAACCCACATTCTCGCAAGATGTGACACAGTGGACAAGCGGGTACTCTTAACCGTGAGGGCGGCGATTATAATCGATGTACATCCTGCAGAGAAACCCGAATAACACGACACGTGCGCACTCCACAAGTCGCACGTGGCCACCTTTCACTGCATCGCGACAGTGTCGGTCCGACTGCCATCTCTCCAAGGACATGGTCCTCCAGGCAACGTCCTGCGTCCCTGTACGGCCCCAAGCCTTTCCCACTAACACATGCCCAAGAAAACAAAAATGCGAATTCATCCACCATACTGGTCCATTCACCGGAAAAAGAGATGGCTGGTCGTCCAATCACTGCGCAATGAGCTACGTCGGCTTCCTGGTTCCCATATGCCAGTATGCATTCGGTACACAACTCAATACTTGCCCATGGGTGCCGACATTCAGTACCATTGTTAACTTAACCCATTCAGCAATATTGGCTAACAGTTAATGTCATATTTGTGCCCATTCCTGAAAAACTACACAGTTGACAGTCACCCACCTCCCGCAAGACTTTAGCCATCGAATGAGTAGTCTCCATACTACTCATATGCTACCGATTCCTAATATTAGCAAGGCATGCTAGCGCTTAGCTGATGCTACTGGATTATCCCATAGGAATTCCTGCTAAGCTATGCAACTAGGTGTCAAACAACTCCTCGACGTAATGCACAAACAAGACCTGCAAACATAGTGACAAAGTAAAACTTTAAATCTTAGGTGTGCACCGGGGCTTGCCTCGGTTCGGGGAGAAGTTAGCACAGCCGAAGGCGGGGTCGGCAGCGGGGAAGTCCTCCTCAGCTTCAGTGGCCGTCTGCAGCTCGGTTCCTATATGAAGATGCAAGGTAATCTTGTATTAACAGATGAGTGAAGTTGCATGAATTCTCTCTAACAAACTTTAGTGTTGCTTCGGTAGACGGGACTAGCTAGACTGGTCGGACGGCAAAGATTACCAGAGGGCTGTCGGTGGAAAAAGAACAGCAACAGAGACTGGTCGTCGGAAAAGTGATGTCGACGCGCCGCTACTTCTGCAATAATGCGGAAGATTAGGGCGGCGGTTAGAGGCGATAACGGCTGATGAGGGAAGCGACGGCAGGGCAAGGCTTACCGAGCGCACCCTGAGCACGAGAGAAGCTGGCTCTGCTTCGGCCCTGCGAGCTCTTCGGCGGTAAAGGCGGAAAGGAGTGGAGACGAGAGCAGAGAGACGAGCGCGCAGAAGAGCAAAGGAGCTCGCCGAGTGAAGTGTTTCGTCTCAGGGAAAATATCAGCCCCCGTTCCTTTTGTCTCTCCAGGACGACGCAAGTTGGCGCGGCGGCAGCGTACTGCAGCGCATGGGCGCCGGGCGTGCGCGTCCATCACGAAGACTTTCGGCGCGGTGGCAGCACTGCTGTGTACGGCCAGGCGCTTTACGGTTGGGAAGATGACCGGCAGCATTAATGGCGCGGCCGCTTCGAGCTCGGGTCCGACGAGTCTGTCCGGCCTCGGGGTCGAGCGAGGCGGAACGAAATGCGGCTTGTCCGACCTCGGGGGTCGAGCGAAACGGAGCGAAACTGCTTGTCCGACCTCGGGTCGAGCGAAGCGGAGAGTGATGACGGGTCGGGCGAGACGAAAAATAATGTCCGACCGCTGGGGTCGGAGTCGGGCGAATCGTGAAACTCATCCGACCTCTGGGTCGGAGGTCGGGCGAAGCGTAAAGTCATCCGACCTCTGGGTCGGAGGTCGGGCGAAACGGGAAAACCATCCGACCTCTGGTCGGAGGTCGGGCGAATCGGATTCCAAACGACGGGGTCGGGAAGACATGGAAAAGAACAGAGGAGCGGCACCCGAAGGAGCAGGGACTCGGGCGGCGGTTGGAAATTGGGAGAACAGAGGAGACCGGACGGCGCTCGTTCCTGCTCGGAGCGGAGCAAGGCCGGCGGTACACGGGCGAAAGCAATGAGAAGCGGAAAGACAGTAAAGATTGGATTTCAAATTAAATTTTGAATTTCAGTTCTGTTGATTAGATCCTATGATTCATTACTTTGGGTTTTGAGATTTTTATTGAACTCAATTAAGTCTTTATTGACAAAAGATTTAGCGAGAATTTAGTTCGGGATGTTACAGCACTATACTCGGGAACTAGTTCCCGGGCCTCCAAAAAACCTATCGTCAAAGGTGTTTAACTGAGATACTGAGATAGACTCAAGGGCACAACATTTTATATTGGGGCTCTTTTTCCCTTTCAGGACGTCAAAATCCATTTCCCTTAGAGTATTCCAAGGTTAATATGAATCCACAGAGAACCACAAGGTTTAAGATTAGTAACTGTTAACAAATCAATCTACCTGTTCTGTCAAGCTCGAGTTTGTTAAAAGTATGGTGGTGCCTGTCGGCACTAGCACTTGCCGACCGGCACGGATGGCAAACTGGCTAAACTATGCACAGGAAAGCACGATAGGAAAGGTAAAATATAGAAGCGTACGAGAATCCTAAGCTAAATAGTCTTAACTAGATAACTGCTAGCTGCGGTTCAACAAAGATAAATATATCGGCAAAAGATGGCAAAGCAGGATTAGACGTTGCTACGGTATTGCACTTGGTGCTGGCCCATAGGCTGCGGTCAGCACACGCCTGTCACACGCCCACCTAATCGTTGCCAGGTACCCGGCTTTGACAAAGAATTCACTTCACCCCTTACAAGGCTAGCTTTCCGTTGGAAGGCAAATCATGTACTCATGGCTCGAACCAGGCCATGCGCCAATGCACTCTTCTGTAGAGGCGTTCAACCTTGCACGGCCTAAACAATCCTAACCATGAAGTGTCCTTTAGAGCCAAAACATCTGTTGCACGGGTCTTGGAATAAAGGTAAGATCACCATGATGACACCTAGTTTCTAGAGAAGCTCGGCAAGGAACCACGAATGTAGCAAACAGCATTGCAACAAGATCGAACCAAGATAAAAAAAAGAACAATGTAGCCTAACGCCAACATAAAGTCGATAAGATAAATATAATATCCGATCAATGTTTCGTTATCATGATGGCCTACCTTGATGGTGTACAATGAAGCTCCTGTGGTCTAGAACCCCAAATAATCAATCCGAAGATCAACTATCTGGCTAGATCGGCTAATCCGACCTAGACAACTAGAGTTACAATACTCAAGATGAACCCAATGGCTCTCGACTCGCTACTGCTGGCTAACTCGTCGAGATCTGTTCTACTCTCTCCTCTTGAGCCTGGATGAAGTGTATGACTCTGCATTAAAAGGGGCGGGGCACGGCCCCGAATCGGTTCTATGCCGACCGGCACAACCGACTCCGACTCTGTTTCGTCGCATTCTTTCCTTGTGGACACTTGTGCCTTGCGTGGGGGCTTTCCTTTGCAAGTTTCCACCGTGGATTTCATCTTTAGTATATTTGGGCTTTGGTTGGGCCTTCATCATCAGTGTTTCAGCCCACTTTCACAATAATGTTTCTTTTTACCTATTTTGCAATATGATCAACAAAAACACCAGGTACAATATATAGTTATCTGATAATAGAACATACTTTATATTCCATATATAAGTGGGTACACTAATTGGCGCCAACAACAACATGCGGGGCGGCGGAACCGGCTTGTATGTGGTAGGTGCCAGAGCGTGATGGACGCTGAGCGTAGTCATGCTGGCTCATACATATTGACACTCACACCTAAGTAGATTGATCGGAAGAACTTACAAGCAAGCAACCTGGATCTAGGTGGACCTCCTAATCTTGTTTATATAATCCTTTGTTTTCGCTGCATTAATTCCTTTTACATACGAACAATTGAATCTTTTTCATAATCGTTTTAATTTAAAAGTTTGTATTAGTCCTGCTTGTTCCATGTGGATTCAATAAAACCTTGAAAAAACTCTGAGAGAAAGCGACACGTCACCGTTAGCTTGCGTATATAGATCGTGGTGTTAATATGAGTGAAATCAATGACATGAACATGCGTTCATATTAATCCAAAGAGACCCGACATGAACATATCTACACATTGCAGATTCATCATCATGAGAAATATCAATGACATCAAGTGTTCAGATTAATCAAAAAAGAAATAACATTAACATGAGCACAAACAATCATGATCATGAACAACATCATCATTGACATGGATATGTGTTCAGATTACATTAATATTTAAAATAATCATTAGCATGAACATGTGGTCAGTTGCCAACATTCACTACAAGGTTGGATCTTTTGTGACAGACTCTTGTGACGAAACCTTATTTAATCATTGTTCCATGTATTTTTAGTGATAAATTCTAATTTCATCACTATTTATTCATAATTTGTTCATAAAATGTGATGAATCATTGAATGTCATAGTTTACTTTGATTTTGTGATAAATCATTGTGTCACAACATGTTATAGTGGTGACAATGAAAATAGTGACGCAATATTATGAAGTACAAAAAGTTGACTTAAGAAAATATGCAGCTACGAGAAGAGCTTGACTCTCAACATGAAGAGCTTATTTCTCAAAGAAGTCTGTCGAAGCACATAATATGGATATGCAGTGCTTGATGGATCAGAAACTTGAGTAGAGGTCGACCTCATACATTGCACGCATTGCTACAGCTCATGCTCCTCCTCCAAACTAAAATTTCAGGATTGCTGTATTAGTGCCATGGAGGAAGAATACGTTGATTAGCTTTAGTTAGTCATAATTAGTTCAAATTTTCTTTTTAAGGTTCTTTCTCTTTTTTTTTTGAAATGAATAGAGTACAGACATAGACACTCACATACACGTACAAGTACTCACCTCTAGGAACACACGCACGCACACCCTACCCCTATGAGCCCCAACGAAAGACTGAGCCGTTGTCTTGAGATTCCACGAAGTCACCAAAGGCATCTCGCTATCGACAGAATTGTCGTCTGCCACTGAACAAATAATTAGCCATAAATTAAGATTGAACACAGGTGGGTTGGTTCCATCACAAGGAGCCTAACCATCTGACTAAGCTCAGTTGCTTTTAAGGTTCCTTTTCGTTTGCTGTAACTTTGGGATTTTCCAAGTGTGTTGAAAAAAAATTAATAATATCTTTATTTTGTCTCCAATTATTATTAACCATTTAAAATATTTGAAACAATTTCACCACACAAGAATTAAGATATTGCTGTGATAAAATGATTAAATAGTTTTCACTATACTTTTTGTGATTGATGTTTTATTCTAATTAGTGAAGATAATGTGGGTCACAAATTCATTGACGAATAAATTGGCAGAAGCATCGTTCTCTCAGTCTATGTCATTGCAGAACTAAAAGCAGGTTGGCTCAGATTGTTAAGCTGTGAGTCAGCACGCTGTGATAATTGGACATAAAGATCATATTTAGTGTCCTGTAAAGTTAAACTTTGACAGAATAGCAATTAGGATTAAGATCATTCTGTACAAACCATTTCAGTTGATCTTTTGGGTCATTAGTTTATGAACAGCTAGCGATCAGGCTTAGAGCCAGCACTACTACAAACCATCAAATATACCCCTTCATCAATGCCGCATATTTCCAAACCGGTATAAATACATTTCAATACCGGTCTAAAGGTCCTGCCGTAAATCAATTTTTAATAAGCCTGTAGAACCGGTACTGAAAATGGCTATCAGTGCCGGTTCACAACAAAAACCGGTACTGAAAGGCGAAAAAGTATCTATACCGGTTTTGACAGAACCGGCACGATAGCCTATCTCAGTACCGGTTTTGATATGAACCGGTATAGATATGTACAGAGTAATAAACGGTGTTTCTTCCTCCTCCAAGCCAAGGAGGTCATTGCTGGTCGGGGACAGGAGCTAGCTCCATTGTTGCGGGTGGATAATTCAAAATTCAAAAGAAATCAACCTATCTAAAGCTGTTTACGGTTAGTGAAGCGCTCTTCCTACTTATTTCGATGACTTTTGCTCTCTAAGCTTAGCACTCGGTTTTAAAATCTACGGTTAGTGCATCAAGCTCTCTACACTTAGTGCTTGCTCTGTACTCTCTAAGATACTTACATTGGAAGATTGATCTATATTACTCTATAAGATTGCTCATTAATTGAAGATTGCTTTATCTCGATATTGCTCAAGTTGACTGAATGGGTAGTCCTCTAATTTTTTTTTAATATATATATGTCGTTCATGCATATTTTTGCTGTTTAACTTTAGCTCGATCTTTTCCACTGTGGCCCTGATCGAATAAGGCTACAAAGGCTATAGCTGCACAAATACTGTATAAGAAGTCAATAAATGAATAATAATAATAATAATAATAATAATAATAATAATAAATAATGAATAATAGGCTGCCGCAGCAGCAGGTAATTACAGCCTTTGTAGGCTCATTCGAACATTTTGTGTTAAACGAAATTTATTGAAAAACGTTGAACTACAAATTTTAAATATATATATTTTTGATTTAAAAGCTTGAATTATTATATGGTTGTTAAGTTGTTACTACTAAATTATTAGTAATTATTGTACGGTTGTTATTTGTAGTAATAAAAAATGGATGTAATTTGTTAGTAATTATTGTATAATTGCGAATTTTGATTTAAAAGCAATAAGTTTGATTGAGATTATATGATCTCATCTTTTTTAGGAGTTGATGATGCAATCGCCTAGTAGTCGAGAGAGGCAACGAGAACCATTACACGGTGGGTCCCATCAGTCGAGCCCACCCCATACGAAGCTCGACAATCAAACATGGAGGAACAAAGATCTTATGTAATTTTCACGATGAATATATATATATATATATGTATATATATAATTGATTTTTTTTATGATGCTAATAACTCTAATGTACCAGATGGATTGATCGTGGATGTATGATGGTAGCACTCTTACTAAACGCTTCCTTGTTAGATTGGAAACTTTTTTGAAAGCTGCCACAATATACAAGAAGCCAAAAAACAAGTCTGACATTCATTATATATGTTGTCCGTGTCATGATTGTAAAAACTTGAAGAAGTTTCAGATATAGAAGAGATTCGTACACACTTGATACAAGGGGTTTTATGTATGGATATTTATGTTGGACTAAACATGGTGAAGTTGAGGAGGATTTGCAAGCGAATAATCCTACTACATATTGGTCAGACATGGATAGCGAGCATGTGACAGTAGAAAGGCAAAATGATGTTGATGACCTAGATGAAACTGCACAATGATGTTGATGTTCTAGATGAAACGTTGCACAATGATGTTGATGACCTTGATGAAATGTTGCGTAATGTGGAGGATGATTCTCTAGTGAAAGTAATATCAAAAGCTTTAAGATGAAAGAAGACTATGAGACACCCATGTACTTGGTTGCAAGAAAAAAATACAACAAGTTGCATGTCGTTCTCACATTGCTGCAAATGAAGCTAAGCAACTGTGGTCCGATAAAAGTTTCACTGTATTATTACAATTTTTAAAGGATTTCCTTCCTACCAATGTATGCCTCAAAACACATATCAAGCTAAGAAGATTGTTTTCCATTAGAACTGGAATGAAAAAAAATACATGCATGTCGGAATGACTGCATCTTATTTCACAAAGATGATGCAAATTGGAGGAATATCGTGTTTGTGGTTCACACGCTACAAGTCTAACAGTGAACGTGGAGAAGAACGTTGTGAGCAGTGGTTGGTACCTTGCTTAACATACCTGACAAAACAAAAGACACACTAAAAGCACGTTTGACCTAGAGGATATGAACTCAGAAAGGATCTCCATCATACGGTCCTCGAAAATGGGTCAAAAAAACTTCAACAGCTTGCTACACCCCTTAGTAAACAAAAAAATGAGCCTATGCGATGCTTGCATGGATAAAAGTTCCAACTGGTTATTCTGCCAATGTCAAGAGACTGGTGAACATGAATATACTGGAGTTCTGCTTCAAGAAGTCCATGATGTCCACATGATGAGGTTCAACTACTGGCTGTTGCAATTAGAGTATCTAACCAGACAAGTCCGAGATACAATAATAAAACTTGCTCATTTTCAATACAATCTCTCAAAAGGTCATTGATCCGAGGAAGCTGACAAAGTTACAGGATGATGATCAACACTATGTGCAACCTCGAGACTATTTTTCCTCCTTCTTTTTTGACTCAATGCCGCATCTTCTCACGCACATTATTCATGAGATAAATACCTTGGTCCTGTGTTTTTGCATCAGATGTATCCGTTTGATAGATTCATGATGGTTCTCAAAAAGTATGTTCGTAACCGAGGTCGTCCAGAAGATTCCATGACACAAGGCTGGGCAACAGAGGAGGTTATTGAGTTTGCCGTTGACTATATGGATTTAAAATCAATTGGTTTGCCCATATCAAGACATGAGGGGCGACTAAAAAGGAAAGGAACACGAGAATCAATGTCAACGACTATGTTTCATTCATCCAAGCACATTTTTGCATTCTTCAACAGTCCGTTGTGGTGGGCCCATATGTCAACAAGCACGTACAAATGCTACGGACCAAAAATCCAAAAAAGTCAGAGGACTGGATTGCAAAGGAGCACAGAGATAATTTCGGCACTTGGCTGCGATTACATATGATGGAAATGGTTCACAACGATGAAAAGAGTGCAGATGAGATACTATTGGAAATGCTAGCTAACGGGCCGTCAACTACGATCCATACATATCAAGCATATGACATTAACGGCTACACATTTTACACAAGGACGCAAGACACTGAAAGCTGTAAACCAAAATAGCGGTGTTCGCATTGATGCTTATGATTGTGATGGGAAAAGGAGACCTACTATGGCTTCATAGACGAGATATGAGAACTTCAGTATGGAGAAAAATTAAAGGTCCTCTGTTTCGTTGTTAATGGGTTGTACTACCACATGGACTAAAGATCGACAAGTAAGGTATGACAATCATCGATTTCAAATTTGTCGACTATAGAGAACAACCATTTGTGCTTGCCAAAGATGTCACAAAGAGGAGCGCCATATCGCTCTACAAGGAAAAAGAAATATTGTTGGCGTTGAGGATGTTATTGATGAGGAAGACTACAATCAATTCGATGACCTACCTCCATTCGGAGAGGATATCGTCCTCCCCCTCATTGACGACAATGAGGAACCACCTACATACGTCGTGATCATGACGAAGCTATCATTATTAGATGAAAGAAACAAGTTTCATGTAATATTTAACTAAGTATTATACTACTTGTATCCAAAATTAATACCAGACAAGTAGGGTACTCCCCTGCTTTTATCTTAAAACAAATTACTACTCATATCATGCATGGTACTGTTGTAACAATTTCATGTAATGTTCTTTTAAAAAAATATTCAAATTTACAGGATTTATTAAGTAATTAATTAGTTTCAAGTATTCAGTGAGGAGATAGTCATATTAAAAAAAATAACGAGAGGAGAGCTTTTTTCTTTTACAAAAATTTAAATTTCACTATCAATACCGGTTCCAATTAGAACCGACATGATGAAGTATCAATGTCGGTTGCACTTCGAACCGACATTGAATACTTCTCTATCAATGCCGGTTCCACACTAGAACCGGCATTGATAGTGGATTATCAATGCCCGGTTCAACACTAGAACGGCATTGATTTAGTGGAGTATCAATGCCGGTTCCACTTTGGAACCGGCATTGATAGAGAAGTATCAATGCCGGTTCTGAGTGGAACCGGTATGATAGTGAAGTATCAATGTCGGTTGGTTGCGAACCGGCATTGATGCTGTGTTTTCATGCAAATTATAAGACACGTCCGCGCCCGTTCCTCACTTTCACCAAACAAAGTCGATCCCTTCACGCCTCTTCCTGTTCCTGCCGACAACCTTGCGGCTGTCACCCGCCGCCGTCGACGATCCCGCTCGCGGCCGCCTCGCTCTCCCGCTCTCGGCCGCCACCTCTGCTGCACACGCCGCCGGCCTCTACCACCCGCGCAGCTGCCGGCCCTGCCACCTCTGCCGCTTGCGCCTGCTGTCTGCTGCGCACTCTCAGCCGCTGGCGACCCTACGGCTCTCTCCCACCGCCGCCGACGCTAACGCTCGCGGCCGCCGCCTCTACCGGTGAGATTTTTTTTTTACCAGCACATTGGGATAAGGAGGTCGCGATCGTTGGGACAAGGTTAATCATCGGGAGTTTATGGTCAATTTCGATCATTTTGAGCCTTGTTTCACTATAGTATATACTTGGAAGGGAGCCCTGGCGCAGCTGTAAAGCTGTTGCCTTGTGACCATGAGCTTTAGGTTTCAGTTTGCCGTGTAAAGTTTGGATTACTTTTAGGTTCAATTGTGATGAATGGGATGATTAGCACTCGCTCAGCGGAGGTAGCTTCAGAAGAAATCCATTCTAAAACCTCATTCATAGCACATGCTACAACAGGGGGCTTATAGTTTGGAAGAACAAGAATGGACGCCTGAAAATTAAAAAGCATTGCTTAAATACAACCATTTTTTTCTGCTTGCAGATTTTAAATTTATGGTCATTAACAAAAGTCATGTACCAAGTTATATGGTACTAATAGCTGATTGTTGGTACAAAAATGGGAGGGAAGCAACATGAAAACAATACAAAAGCCTTGTGAAGTGTAGTGCTTGTAGTGTTATGGATATAGCCTTGTGAAGTATAGTGCTTGTGAAGTCCTGAATATAGCCTTGTCAAGTCCTGGATGTAAGTCCTTGTAGTATGGATTACCTCACAAACCTTTTTGATAAATGTGGGGAAACATTGTTTTGCACCCTTCGGCACTCTTCCACGGTTGCTAGTATAGTGCTTTGTGGCATGTCCTATTGTGAAGTTGCTGATAGAAAATTAATGGTTCATGCTTTTCTATAAATAAATAAACTCATGTTTCATTTGTTGTAGAAATGCCACGTAAAACACGAGTACCCCAACCCATCGAGGGTCCAGATCATGAGCTACATGAAGCCACTGGGATGATCGGATGGATAGGCCAAGTCACCCCCCCTTGCAACATATTCAAGCGCCAGACGGAGAGTATAGTGATGAGGATGTACATGGAAGCCCAAGTGATTACCTCAACTTCGAGCAAGGTGCAATTGCAAATGAAGATGGTGATGGAGAGGATCAGGGGGGAAGAGGACATGATGGTGATGAAGAGGGTCATCACAATGAGAGCCTAACCACACAAATCAAGCGTGGGCGTGGTCTGAGCAAACTCCCTGATGGGCATTTTACCATCACACATGTCCACCAAAACGGAAAACCCTTGAACGTAAGCATGCGGCAACTATATGGAAGATAACAATTGGAAAGCTCGTAAGAGACCATGTGGTCATAACTTATCGATTTTGAAGGAAAGATGCAAGTGTCGATAAGTATGCAGTGCCCAATAGTGTTAAAGAGTTTCTATGGTAACAGCTGATGGACAAGTTTGAGTTCCCGACTGGATGTGACATGGAGGTAGTGAAGCAGAGGGCCCTTTCCTCATGTGCCCTTTCTTTCAAGACATTTAAGGGTACATTATATAGAAAATTTCACTTGTAAGGTCTCAAATCAGACTGGAATCAATATCCAGTAGTGAAACCTTTTTGGAATGCATTCACAAAGTATAAGGATTCGGCTGAAGCTCAAGCCGTCAGTCAGACAAATGCAAAGAAGAACCTGTATCCCCATCGAACAGGATCACGGGGTTATGCAGGCAAAGAAAGCCAATTTGAAATGATGAAAGGAGAGGTAATCCGCTTGGGGTACTCCAGTGACGCTTAACTGGAACCCTTGATGTAAGAGATTTTGTAGGCTAGAGGAGTTACTTTATCACTAGAGGGAGAATTAATCTTCAAGGACGAGCAAGATAAACATCTAGCTGAGCTTTTAGCAAAAGCCAACTCTGAATCTTTGGAGGGTACTTTCAAGCCACATAGGGATTATGATGAGCTAACCTATGCATTGGGCAATAAGGAGCATTCGGGCCGCACAAGAGCCTTTGGTAATAAGTCTTGCAAGATTGCAATGCAATCAAACGCTGATAGCTATAGGAGAAGAAGGAACACAGATGATGATATCATGCTCATATTAGAAAATAAGAGGCGAAAGACAGCTGAGATGACACAACAGGAAATAGCCAAAGCTAGAAGCGACTGGGAAAGGCAATCAAATGCTACAAGTCAAATTGGCAATCGGAGTAGTTGTGCATCCACACATTGGTAGAAGAGGACAATGCTCATTATGCCATTGATGACCTTAAAGAGAGTGCACCATGCAAGTTGGTTTTGTCTCTATTGGGTGACCCGATTATGGTGGGTTCTGGGTTAGCTGAGCCTACGGATGAAGGGATTACCTTCAATGGTCAGCCGATACCAAAGGGGTATTGTGACACCCCAGGTGTCACCAGGGCAA
>LFJQ01000509.1:0-24777 GCA_001182835.1 Oropetium thomaeum
TAAATGTATACCAGTAACAAGATCCAAGTACGCAACACTTTTCAAGTAAACAATTAAATATCAAAATAAATGAACTCTCTCAAACATTTGTGACACATTAATATAAAGTCAAGGCTGCAAATAAATACATGACAGCAACCAAACAATATAGGAAAACGAGAATATATGCTTGCCTGATCTTGGTAGACAGCAAATTGAAAGCCGCTTCTTGGACTTGGCCATAAGCATCCAGGGTGGGGCTTGATTTCCTCCCACTAAAAGACCAAAGTACCCAATAAGAATATTAAATTTGTGGGCCTTATATACTAGCAAGTGATAACTAATGTTGATAGCATGTTAAATGAAAGATCAGCATAACTTACCTTGAAATGATCCAAATCAAAAACATGCAGATCATTGTAGTACCTGGGGAAGGATATAATTATCAAGTAAAGTCAGACATCAGTTCAGTCTGTGCTACTTTGTGGATGATCAAAAGTAAACATTAGTATTATCAAATTTTGGATCTATATATAACTCTTACTAAAATATTTAGATCCCTAGGTAAAAGCAAAGAGTTACAAAGTTCTCTACTATACTGACCTCACTTCCCTAAGAGTGTCATAAAAACCGCCAAATAGCACAATCTTGTGTTTGTAAAGAATCTGTAGGAAAAGAAACATGAATGGCACAAAATTGTTTAAATGGAAGACGCCAAAGCGATCATGGAGTAATGCTCAAAAAAAAAATGATCATGGGTTTCATATGTAAAGGAAAAAGATAAAATGACCTCTGATTTGTATCTAGAGTTTAGCTAAAATTATGCTAAATCATATTATGAACGGATACTTTTGCTATCATATTTAAATTCTTGAGATTTCACAGCTATTATTAATCATAATAAAGCAGAATATTATCTTCAACTTGCACCAGAAACTTATGTTTCCTACAACTTTTAGTAGAACATTAAAATATACTATGATTTTACATGGAAGCACTAACCATCCTGTGGCCTGAACGTGCACTTGGACACCCCTTTGCAAGAATTTGCTCCCATTGATTTGTTTTCAGATCCAGTGTCCAAAAGTCCTACAGTGAAAAGTCAATCAGAAACTACACATATCTCGGAATGAAAGGATGAAATCGGAAAAAGAACAGCACATATGTATGCACACACACAAAAAAGATTGGTCAAGCATGTTGAAGAGTAATATCCATCTCCAATTAATAGTGGAAAGACTAAATATGTTAGTGAGTCTCTACTAAAGAGCTTTGAACTACAATTATGTACACAAATGAATATCAGTACGGATGTCTAAGTTCAAATTGACAATAAAACTTCACAAAAGCGTAAGCAGCAAATTTCACAAGCACACTTAGCTTTCTACCTTGTAATGATGGAACCGTTCTTGGTTTGGTGAAGTAAATTCCCCACCTGAAACATGAATAAAAGGGATAAGTTAACCATTAACACTGAATCAGTACTGTTACGAATAAAACACCCTCTCCAGAGTAATGTTCTATTACCAAACATGTATATGTTATTCTTCCAGGTTACTGTCTGGTGAGCGCTTCGTGGAGGTGGACTATTAGGACTAGATATCAATTTCCATTCATTTTTTTCCACGTCGTAGCGATAAAGATCACCATAAACAAAGGTCTGCAAAAACAAGAATGCCAACGTTATTCATCATTACAATATGTTAAAATCTAGAAGAATGTAACAAAATTTAAAAGAAATAGGCCAAACAAATTGCATTAAGATGGAAACTGCTCACAGTAAAGTAATATGGTAATTTGTATAACTCTGGAAAGATAAGGTCAAACCATTAATTAAAGTATATTGTACATATGTAAATCTCAAGAAGCATGATCCGCACCTTTTACCATTGTAGAACTCTCCCCCATAGAGGATTAATTCTGTCTCTTTCAAGGGATTTATGGTAAGCTACAGAAAACAATATTATACTTTGACAAATCTTTCGAATTTACTTGAAAAGCTGAAAATTTTAGATACAAATGGAATGAGTCCACATTTGTTTCAAGCTCTACAGCTCCTTACTGAGCAATTGGATCGAGGAGATGGTGCAGGAACATTTTCGTCCACATGGACCTCCTTCTTCTTTGCTTCCTCCTTCTGTATGCTTTTCTGCAATCAAATATCCCAAGGAAGAATCAGAAGACACGATAACATCTTTAAAAAAAAAGGAAGATACGATAAACAGCATGGCTGCGACAGCAAGGAACTACAGCCAGGCTGATCATAGTATTGTCTAAAATCCAGAAGGTGACGCGATTTGCAAAGCACTGCCCCCAGGGACAAAATGCACGAATCAGCAATAGATATCAGATGTTTCAGGAAATGAACCGATTGAGCACGAGCTGCTAGCGGGTGATTTTGGCTGCTTTGGGATCGGTGAGCAAGCAATCACAACCGTGTGAGATGGGTTGAGGGCCGGGAGAGAGAGAGAGAGAGAGAGAGAGAGAGAGAGAGAGAGAGAGAGAGAGAGAGAGATTACTGACGAGTATGGCGTCGATGTCGTCCTCCTCGCCGATCTTGCGTGCCTCGCGGCGGGCGCGCTTCTCCTCGCCCTTTGCCGTCTTCCGCTCCGTCTTCTCCTTCCCTTCCCCAGCTTCTTCTGCTTCTTCCCCATCGCCTTGCCGCCGCCGCCCCTAGCTCGAGCCGTGTCTCTTTCCGTTCCCCTGCTACACTCCTCTGTTCCAGTAGCGAGGACAGAGGTGGGACTTGGAAGCGGAGGCGGAGGCTGCGTGCTAACGGCCTAAAACCTCGGCCGGGGGGAGGGTGGGTTGAGGGGCCAAGGGACAGCCAAGGAGACTGGGCTGGGCCAAATTCTGTTAAAGCCCAGCAACCACACACGCATAATCTGAGCAGCCTTCATAGGGGGGAAACGGAGTATATAATACAAAGGTAATTAGGATTAGAGCACACGCCGAATACGAATTGTATACAAATCGCAAAGTTCAATCGGAAAGAATCGAATGGAGACGACGGAGATCCGCCATCAGACCACCGAAATCGAGGGCGCCGACTCCAGTAAGATATGTATTTCTCCGTCTGCGCGCCATTCCAATTAGCAACCTCCTGGAACTTAATGGGATGGTTAGTCGGGGAACCGGCATCCGATCAGCTGACGAGCGTTGTTACTATTAGCTCTCGACCACTATTGACGGTCCTTAAGTACCAAATTTGACCGATAAATTCCTGCATAAAAGCTTCATAAGTCAACACCTATGCTAGTGGTAGGAGTTATTACTAACAAATTTTATAATTATTGGTGAATATTCGTATGTACGTGATTTATTGGAGAAAACACAAGTTACAAAGAGAGAAACACTCTCTCTATGAATTAGGTCTAAGAACGAGGATTAGAGAATCCAAAATCATAGCAAACAGGTCCGAGAAATGTCGGGCCACCCATACATGGGATGAGGGCCATCAGGAGAGGCAACCCACTGAAGCCCAGGCCCAGGGGGTCCACCTAGAGGTCAGCCGGTATCCCAGAACGTCCGATCTAGTTTGGGCCCCAGATATCCCAGGCGGCGGTGGCGCCCTTGTTGCCGCAGCCGCTTTTAGAGGCGGGGGAGCGTGTCGATCATCTCGAGCATCCGCGCCGCTGGTGTCGTGGAGTCGACGAAGTACAACAGGTTCAGCAGCGCCATCATCATTGACCTAAAATAACCTCGAAGCAACCAAATGAGATTCTTGTTTGAGCCAACGACAAAATGCGCCAATGATGTCAATGAGCACCAGCAGATGGCATACCTCATCACTTACATTCCCGACAGGATGATGCAGATGGAAGCAACAAAGACGTGCCTGCCCTCCCTACGCGTGCTCGCGGATGACCAGGACGCTGCCGAGCCTGGACATGAAGGACTGCCACGTACCATGCGGAGCAGAGTGTGGGCTTCTGCCTGACGAGCATGATATCAGACAGGAGGTGCGCCAGCCCGAAGCTCCTGTTGTCCCTGCTGTCGATAAGGACCTAGCCCCTACGCACGTCGTAGAAGCACTCGATGAGGCCGATCAATGTAGACTTGCCTGACCCGCTCAACCCCACCAATGCTCCCGTCTTCCCCACGCCGATCTCTACGCTGAACCCGTTGAGCACGACCACCTCCAGTCGTGTTGGGTAGCTGAAATGCAAGTTCATGAACTTGATGGCGCCGCCATTGATCTCCTTCCTTTTGTTTTTGTCTCTCGTTGCATGACTCAACGGCACCCTCGTCGTCTTGGATCAGCGGTTCACGATCCAGTGTTTGGAGGATGGAGCGCGCGGCGTCGCCATCATGTGCTAGGTTGAACGTCAAGCTGCGGGTATCGGCGATGACTCTTCCCATGGTCATGAGCATGAAGAACAACTGGAACAGGTGCATAGGGGACTGGGGTGATGAGCCGTCTTGCCATCAGCTTGCCTCTATACCGTTTGGGTCAGACAACACGGGAGAGGTGCCCTAGGAAAGAAGCGTCGCAAGGTCTGCATAGGCACGTAGCAAAGCATCGTGGCGAGCCCAGGATAAAATAGAGCCAGCCCCTTTGCCTACAGATACGCCAACCAGCCGTCATTGCCGCTCCTTGTCGAGCTCCTCTGTTTTTCCCCGCCGCTATATCTGTAATTCGGGTCGACCAGGCACAGCCCGGTCGTGCTCAGGCCTTAGTGAAGAGGCACGGCACGGGCCCATATATTTTGTCGGGCCGTGCCGTGCTGTACCACGGGCCGCTTCTCCGGCCCACGGCACGACACGGCAGTGTATTAAGCGTGCCAGGGCCAGCCCGAATTTCAAATCGGGCCCGTGCCGTACTAGGCCCGAAAGCACGGTTTTAGCCCGTCGAAAATTCACTAAAAAACACAAAAAAACATCATTTCAAAAGCATTTCACAGGATTTGAACAGATTTGACATCCAGATCTAATAATTCCATGAACAGAATACAGATAGATTGATTAATGAAAAAACAAATATAATATTTGATGAAGTCTACAAGCAAGTTATAAATTCAATAACCAGAATTCTATAGCAATTACAAAAACAAATAGATATTTGCTTTAAGTCCAGAACTCTAGATTTCATAACAGCAGATCCATACATAACAATATAACATAAAGTTCAAATGTCCATTATAGACTTTGTGAGGTTTGAGCCGTCTTCAACGTTAACGCTGCCTGGTTAAAAACCTTGCTAGGTAAAAACTCATGAAACTACAACCTACATGAGAAAACCCTAGAAGAAAAAGAGTACAGCTACGGCACACTCTCACTCAGTCTCGTCAACATCGTTATGGTCCAAGTACATGTCAGCGAAGGCGAGCTTAAGGTCTTCATTCTCCATCGTGTGCTGCCCTCGAGCGGCTGCAAGCTTCCAATCCTTTACGCATGAAATCATCTCCACCATCTCGCTCTTCAAGCATCGTCGACGCTCCTCAATGACCCGGCCAACAAGAGAGAAAGTTGATTCTGAACTAATAGTGAAAACAGGAACCATCATAACATCTCTAGCTAAGATGGATAGCACCGGTAATGAACGCTTATGATCCTGCCACCAGCTTAGAATGTTGAAGTCATCATCGTATTGAGTAATTGGATCACTGTCTAAATACGATGACAGCTCAGAAGCTTGAGGAGGTGCAGCTAATGAAGGAGCAGCAGGTGTAGCAGATGTTGACGAAGTTTCAGCTAATCCAGGAGCACCAAAAATCTTCCCCCATGCAGTTCTCCTCCTGCCAGCGACAGTTACAGGTGGTGTTTGTCGCTGTAGTCTAACTGTACCAAATTTTGCTTCATACTTGGAAAAAACACTTGTTAGTTCAGAACGAACATTGTCATAATAAGCAGCATAACCGATATCAGCAAGGTTAGAAAGCAAGTTCAATATGTTCATGAAACCCCTCATCTTAGCTCTGGGGTCTAAAACAAAAGCAAATGAATAGAGCAAAGAGATTGTCTTCCAGTACTTTAGAAATTTGGATTTCATTCTAGCCACTGCCACTGCACCACACAACAGTTCATCATTTTAAAAAGTGTGCAAGTGCCTAGCAATATCAAGAATATAATATAACATGAGAGGAGCAGTGGGGTAATAAATACCAGACAAAGCAACTGTAGATTCATAAAATATCTCTAAAAAATTCAAAACTTTGTGAGCAACCTGCCAATGATCATCACTAAGTAGTGACTTCCCATGAATTTTTTGGTATTCAGTTTCAATAAAAGGTGAGAATGTGCCCTGATATGGAACAAGATGTTTCAACATGAGATAAGTAGAGTTCCATCTCACATCCATATCTAACTGAAACTTTCTAGGTCTTACACCCAAAGCAAGACAATAAGTTTTGTATGATGCAATTCGTTGATTAGGAGAATTCAAAAAGAAACCACAGTTCTAAAGTCCTTAACAAATTGCTTCAACTCTGTTAAACCAGCTTTAACAATAAGATTCAGAATATGACATGCACATCTTTGATTCAAAAACAGAGAACCAATATATCCATAGCACACAGGAGTGATATAAGTCATGGCAGTAGCATTGGCAGAAGCATTATCAATTGTGAATGAGAAAACCTTATTAGTTAAGGCCCACTCATCAAGAACATTGTTAACACGAGAAGCAATATTTGGTCCATTATGAGAAACATCAATCAATCTCAAGCCAAGCAACCTTTTTTCAAGTTCCCAATCAGGACTAACAAAATGAGCAACAACACTAAGATAATCTTTCTTAGCATTGCCATTCCAGATATCAGAAGTAATTGAAACAGCTGAACAAGATTGTAGTGAATCCTTAAGAGCAACACGAATTTGATTGAAAAGCTTAATAAAATCCCTACTAGTAGTTTGTCTACTAACTTGAGCATATCTAGGATTATGAGCAATTTTAATATACTCCTCAAAAGCATCAGTGGCACCAAAACCCAAAGGAAGGTCTAAACGAGCAATCAATCGACAAAGTTCAGTACGGGCAACATCAGCATTGTACTCCCAATGACAAACAGAACCATCAACATTTATATTAAGCAAAGTTTGATTAGATCTAGCACGACTATGTTTAAGAGCATAAGATTTCGATGACGTAGCAAATGACCAGTACCACTACTTGATGGAGCAGACAACACCTTCTTACAGAAATTGCACTTAGCACCATACCTGACCACCTTACCATCGATGACGCGAGAGAGTTTCTGAAAATCATCCCAGGCTTCAGAAGTGCATTTCTTCTGACGCTTGGCGCAGGTGCTTGCAGAAGCAGAACTGCTTGACCGACCTTGAGCATCAAGGTGATCCGCATCCGCAGCCGCAGTTGCATCGCCGTCAATGCCAACCCCGAACAAATCTTGAGCGCCGAAGCCCATGTCGTGGCCGGCTCCGGCCTCAGCGCCATCTCCTGCATGGCCATGTCGTAGTCGACGGACGTCGGATCCATCAGAGACAGAGGCCAGCGCAGGAGAGGTCGAGGCCCAAGACCGAGAGAGGCGGCGGCCAGCTAGGGTTAGGGTTAGGGAGGACTGGAGGAGTGCCGAACCGCCGAAGGGTTGCTGCCGAGCTGGAATGCTGGGGAGTTGGGTGGGCGACTACCCGGTGGCCCGTGGCAGACTGGCTTTTGGGAGGGTACGACTGGCGAGCCGGCGAGCATGCGCACGCGGCAGGCGATCAAGCGACGCCGCGACGGCGCTGACGGGAGCGGAGGAGGAGGAGCCAAGTAGCCGAGTAGCCGACTCAGCCGAGGTCCGAGGAGGCGAGTCGGTGGGCGGCGGGCGGCTAGGGTTAGGGTTAGGGAGGACCAGAGGAGCCGAACCGGGAGTGGGGACTCGAGTACTCGACTGGCGACTGCCTTTTGGGAGGGGCGAAGCGGGCAATCAGGCCGTGCCTAAACCGTGCCGGGCCAAATTTAGGCCCAACGAAGCAAAGAAATTGATGGAGAGGGTAACGAGAAACACCTAGATAAACTGAAAAGTGTTCTAATTTGATTACATTCTTCACGAAAACAGAAACAAAACAAAATAAAAAACGATTCTTTCAACCTTCCTATGTTGACCCCTTCATGTGTAGTGTAGGTTACTGGACAGCTCTCGGTGGCAACTTTGCATTTGAATCACGTTTTCTTTCTGGAGTTGCATTTGAAACAGTTGAAAAGGAGTATCGTTTTTCTTCATCATTTATTTATCGTTGCATCTACCAAACTGATATTTATGCTCGTGCAGGTATCGAGCCATGAGTGCTCACTGATAGATGTGATACCAAGCAGGGAAAATCTGAAGTGGGAGCTTTCTGATTTTAAGCACAGTAACTTGGCAGTGCTCGTGATTATTGGCTTTCTACATGAAGACAAGTTCATGGGGTATATAAGACGGGTAATGACAGCTGCGGTGAATTTGGAACAGATACATTTGCATGATGATCCACACCCAGAATGTAAATGTCCGTCAGTGACAAAATATCCCGAGACAAAAGAAGAGAGAGACAAGATAAGAGAGAAAATTAATGAAGGGATCACGGTGCCCGTTAAAACTGTCCAGCCTATCATTATCATTCATTGATCACATATCACTTGATTGTTCATACCTTCATCTTTGTGTTGTGTATCACCTGTAACGTCAATTTTTGCTCCATTTTGAACACCTTGTTTGTTTTTTACTGAAATACAAAACGTGCTTTAATGGATAAATTGATCTTTTTCTTTCCATATAGTTTTAGCAGTGCAAACTTATATTTTGTTATTACTTGCTCTGGTTTGAATGAGAGCACCTTGCATTTGATGTGTTGAGTTCTAATCCCATCAACCTCATTCGTGGCAGTAAGGATGAGATTGCTCTGGTTTGAATGAGAGCACCTTTCATTTGATGTGTTGAGTTCTAACCCCATCAACCTTTTGAGCATTAGCTCGCATCTGGTCCTTTTCAAGAGTAAGGATGAGATTGCTTGCCACTTGTTAAAAAATAATAATAAAAAAAACAGAGTCGACGGCCACGGATCCTAATGCCAGGACCGGGAGCCTCTTCATCAGCATCAGCTCGCCATGCGATTCCGCAGGCGCAGGCTGCCGGCGTTGGTCGTGCAGTTGTTTCGGCCGCTGAGTCCGGTCTTAGGTGCCTGCAGCATGAACGGTATGACGCGCATTATTCTGGAGGTGACCTGCTGAACACGGAGATGAACCGGAGTTTAAATGGAAGCCTCTTTCAGACGCATACATGACATGATGTTGACTGTTCATATCGGTTGTTTCAAGACCAAGTAATTCAGTAGTTCGTTCTTAAAAAAAAAGTAATTCAGTAGTTACGACTAAAAATAAAATAATTTAATTGAAGAAAGAAGTCTTCCGCTTACTTCAGTTAGTCCCCATGTTGTCCGTTATATAATGGAAGTTTTTTTTTCTGTGTAAAAGGGGAAAAAAAGAAAAAACCTACCAACTGAGAGTGAGACGAGTCACGGCATCCAACGTGTTGTGGACAACCTCTTCTCCGGGACCACAGCCTCGCCGACGAGCGCCTCAACCAACCATCCCGTAGTGGTGGACTGGTGGTGGTGCGGCGGCATCAAGCGATACTAGAGCATGTGCAGGTCCGCGTGGCGCCTCTGTTCTCAAGGTGCCCTTGCGCTGGCTGTTGGCATGCTGCATGGCAACAAGTATGGTGCTTTCAATGTCACTATCAATATTTTATATTAGTAACATGTCCATACGTTGCTACGAACGTAATATATTTTATTTATACAAATAATATGACTAATACGAACTTCTCTTACATATAATATTACCCTCGTATAAAGTCAGTTACATAAAAGAAATCAAAAACTTTCTTTTGAATATTTAGGATGGACTTCCTTGGTCGTACTACTCAGGTATATCAAGTGTCTCGCACGGTGCCCACTATAAAGTACAGTAAAAGATCACACACAACTTTTCCTCATAGTGCTTGACCTTGTGCACATCATGTGTTATTAACATTTTTGGTTATTTCTACTACATGTTTGTAGCATTGTAAATTATATTTAATATAATATATTCAAAAACTAATATAGCCCATCACAATGGGCATCACATGACGATCCATGCCGTTCCACATAGCCAAAGTAATACTACTAGCGTGGTGAATTGGTCAAGTAATACTACTACTACTACTATTAAACTGTCGATCCAGTTGCACGCCCTGCTTCCTTCTAGAATGTCCCTGGCGAAAGAGGAGATAGACCTACTTACTTAAAGTGATGTCCGACATGGCAATAATCTAGTAGTACTAGCAAAACAGAAATGCATCCCTACCTCTTTTTTCTTCCCTTTTTTTTTTGTTTGTGTGTGTAGCTGAGTGACGCATTATTTCGTCTGTGCGCTAGCTGCAAAGGAAAGGGAGGCGGGCAGCGAGCCAGCGACTCGAACTCGAGCAGCGCAAGTCGGACACCTACGGTCTTATGATCCTATCCCAGGACCTGGAGTAGAGCAGCCCCGCTGCGGCAACGAGGCTGAAGCACAACACAGCATCGAAGTGGCACAACCACAGCGCACCGGTGCTTCTCCCGCGGCGGCTGCAGAGAACGGAGACACATCCTGGACCCGCCACATCGACCCGACCCGGCCGCTGGTGGCGCACGCCGTCGTCCACGTGCACCTTCCCATGCCGGTGGCTCATATAGATCCTCTTGTCACCGGCCACCACGATGGCCTTCACCAGGCCGCTCGTTGACTGGAACCCGCCCAGCTTCCGCCGGTCCTGTCTCATACACGCACGTTCTGTAGCTAGAGCAGGTCCTTGGCCGAAGCAAGCGAGTACACACGTGGCTGTCTTCCTTGACGAGCTCCGTCGTCGTCCTGCGCTGCTGATCCATATCGGTGGCGGCGCTACTCCTCGGTGGATGGCGAGTTCCTAGGCAGCGGCGCGCCGTTCCACGACCAAGGCGTGGGTCGTCGGCGATGGCGCTAATCCTTGGCGGCATAGCTATACGACACATTTGTTAGGCGGCTGCGCGGGTAACGGGAACGGGTCCCCAATCAATGATAATCAACGATTTAGACGGAGTCATGATACAAATCGATCTGTCTTCTGAACGGTACGTTCCGAATCCCATAATCACAGCACTTTTTACCACGTCTCCTCTAGTTATCACCCGCGTGAACACGGATGACCTCGTCGAGAAGGTTAGTCTTTACCTGTTAATCGAAGAACACAAGCAAGAACGAAGTAGAAAGTAATCAAATGCAGATAAAGATTAAACTCACAAAGTTGGGATCTCACAAATCGATGAAACGACGATGCTGTTTTTAACACAAATAATCTAAGCAAAATCCAAACCCTAATGGTGGGGTGGCTGACACCTCGCGATAAACGAGCTAAATCAAGTTAATAAACAAGTCCATGGTGTTAAAATAAAGGGGTAAAAAGTTCCACCTATTTAATGGAATAGGGGAGATTAATAAATGACACCGAATTCGCAAATTAAGAGGAATTAGAAAAAACTTCTCTTAAATGTAAATTAATCAAATTTGACGGTTAAATTGAAAGAAACACATTAATCCTTCCCGTAACCAGATGAAAGGACATTAATAACGGTTTCAAGTTTAAATTCCAAAGTTAATCTAATCAAAACCCTAATCGTCGAGGAATTTAAACAAATGGACAATGAGCGTAGGGATTGGTAAAGAATTCAAAATTTTCAAATAGCACTTCAAATTCAAGGTTGACCTAATCGGGGACCTAGTCGGCGAGGTAATCAGATAATTCGGTACTTGAAACTTAGGGAATAGTAAGGAACTAAAAAATTTCAAAAATGACAATTCCAAATTCAATACTTGGTCATCTTGCATTCCGAACAATTCCATCTTTTAGCGAAGTCTCTAAGGTAAAAGGGAAATTCAAATTATTTTCTATGACTTGAGGAGAAATAATTTCCAAAAATTCATTTCTCTCTCCATCTTTCTTTTTTCCTTTCCCTCTCTTCCTTCTGTTCTTTCTCTCCCTCTCTGTGGCGCCGGCCGGCTAAACACTGTACCAACGCCGCACTGGTCCTCGTTGGCGAGCGCACCGCGACTGAACCACTCTGCAGCACGTCGCCTCTTCAACACGCACGCAAGCGAGCGGAGCAACGCAACAGGCGACATGCACCTTAATTGCGTCGCGCGTGCGCCGCTGCCTCCGCTCGCACGGCCGCCTACCCCCGTACGAACGCCGTCCGCCGGCCTTCACTGCCCGTGTGCGCGCGTCCACCCTTCCCGGCGTCTCCCATTTCTTTTTTCCCCCACTGGCTCATTCTCTCCTCCTCCTTTCCACTCTCTCATTCATTCTTCCTCCCGGAGCACCGCCTTGGCCCGCCGTCGCCACTCCTGTCGAATTCCCTGCCGCCGGTAAGTACCGAGACGATTCCTCGTGCTGGCGAGATGGTCTTGCACTGCTTTCTCCGTTTTTCGTGGCTCTGATGCGCGTCGTGGGATAAGGGCTCCGGAACAGTCGCGCCACCGCCAGAGCACTCCCGCACCGCTACCTCGCAACGTCGCCATAGCTCCGGCCGCCATCTCGGTGGTTGAGCTTGCCCGCGAGCTCCATCGTCCTACGCTAAAGCTCGAGCCGCTTCCCACCGAGTCTCCTCGACAACCGAGTCACCGGAACACGGCACGCCACCGTCGTCTCCACCGCTGCTCGCCGCCGACATAACTCCGGTGAGCTCGCCGCCCCTTCGTGGTCTAGGATACTCCCCATGCCGTGCTGAGCGCGCCGGGAATGGTGAAGGTCGCCGCCGACGTCTTCTCCGACGAAGGCCGCCGCCGGGCACCGTCGGATGCCGCCCCGGCGCCGCTCTCCCTTGCTTTGTGCGACTGACAAGCGGGCCCGACCAGTTCTCTGTTTATTCAATTTCCAGAAAAATCAACAGAACTTGTAAAATTCATAAAAAAATAGAATATTGCTCAGAAAATTGCAAACCAAAATTTGTTGGATTCCTCTTGATCTAACTATCACCTGAAATATTCAAACCTTTATGTTAATCCTTTGTTTGGGCACAATAATTATTAGAAGCAAAACTGTCATGGAATTCTTATAATTAATTTAGCCATCTAAAACTCTTGATTTTTGGACAGAGGGTCTCTTTTTGCACATCTTAACACCACAAAAAGTTGCAAATTAATTTGGCATGTCTAACTCTATGTTCCCTTAAATATGGCTCAAAATCTATACAGGAATTCATTATTTAATATCTCTTTAATCCTTTTAGGAAAAATCACCAAATTTGGTACAAATATTCCTGAGCTCATCATCTCACTGGCATAAAAATTTCATTGAACACAACCTCAGGGAGTTAAGGAAATTGTCTTTTGCTTGCACCACTATACAAATAAATCATGCTTCCCTAATTTTGTTAGAAAGAAAATGCTTCAGTTAATTTAATAGTTAACAGTATTAATAATGACTTGAGGACCTTTTTCCACCTCATCATGTTAATGAAGTAACTACCCTTAACAAGTCTTGGCCATCGCCGTCTCACAAACTGCATTTTCATCATATACGAACTGACCCGAAAATTCCGACGGAGAACGAGAATAGGAGGAGGCACCCGCAGGAACTAACTTTACTCTTGAGTGCGCTGACTTCTCTGCAGACCAAGGCAAGCTCCGGTGCACACATATATTTTTTAAATTTTATGTTTGACACTATGTGTGTAGGAATTGCTTGTGCATTAAGTTTCGAGGAAATTGTCGTGAAACCCTAGTTGTATTGACTTGGTAGGTTTTCCTATAGGGTGTCTTTATTAGAGCCATCGTGATAGAATGCTAAGCTTTAAGGGTAGGAAACGGTACATATGAGTAGTAGGGAGACTACTCATTGTTTGCTCCAAGAGCAATTTCGAGGAATGGGAGTAACGACTGCATAAAACTTGAAACTTTATCAAGTGCGGTTGCATTGGTCAAGTTTGAGTTGTGTACCGAATGCATACTGGCAAATGGGGCCAGGAAACCGACATAACTCATTGTGTTTGGTTGGACGATTGGCCATCTCTCTTTCCGGGTGAATGGACTGTCAAGGTGGATGAATTCGCCTTTTGTTTTTCTTGGGTTTGTGTTAGTGGAAAAGGCTTGGGGCCGTACAGGGATGCAGGACATCGTCTGGAGGACCATGTCCTTGGAGAGATGGATGTTGGCCAACCCTGTCATGATGTTGCGAAAGGTGGCCACGTGTGACTCATTCGAGTGTGCACGTGTCGTGTCATTCGGGTTTCTCCTGCAGGATGTAATTCAATTATAATTACCATTCTTATGGTTAAGAGTACCACTTGTTCCAATCTGCCGCAACGGTAATTCAATAGTGGATTAATGATTAAAATGATTGTTCAAACCCTAAATGGCCGTGTTAAATTCTTGATTGCTTAGCATGTGGCACACTTAGCATATTAATAGCGACTGTTGTTAACTTGGCTAAAAATGGAATAGACTATTAGCGCTGTTTTCGCAATACCCGATCAACTTCCACCGGTACTCCCTGCATTCTAGGAGTCGGTCATTAGATGGCCACGTTGACGGGTAAGTCTTGCTGAGTATTAGTTGCTCAGGATTTGTGGATTAATTGTTTTGCAAGTGATGCTTCTAACTTTGATTCATTTGGTTGTGGTGGTTGAGAAGAGGAAGCGCCCTCGGAGTGGACCTTCGAGTGGGTTGCTGCTTCTTCGGCCCATGAAGATTAAGCATCCTAGGACTGGCGTGCTTAATTGTACCGTCGAGTTGTAATTGTTAGCTTTCGCTGTACTATGTTTCCGCACTTTTAATCTTTGAACCGACTGATGTAATCCCAGACTTAATGTACCCTCTGAATCTTTTGCATGTCCTCGTTAATCATCGTACCGTATGGTCGCTTGCTTCGTTAAGTGACACCTCAAAATGATCCTAGATGAGCAACCGTACGATTTTATCGAATGGGGTTGCGACATTGACGACTGGATATAAAGGTACTGGGGACGTGCAAGTCCTCTGAACACAACATTAATGGACTCTAATTCGATATAAGACCAACCGGCCCAAAGTCGGTGTCGCAGCACATTGACAGATTCTGTATTGTCCAAATTTCGATGATTCCCGTGGACGCCGGAGAAATTTGGACGTTGAATATATGAATATAGATCAAAAAAATTCATCATATGAATATATGCATAACAGTAGCAAAATAGTACAACTTGAACCAAATAAAAGAAATCAATCCGGATATTTAGGCAACAATTTTTTTTACAATCAATTAGTCACGTCAATTTAGATCTAAATAAGCGTGATTTATTTTTGACAATTAAATATGTAGGAAAAGGCAATCCCTATTCCTAAAAGTCTGGATTATTTATGTAACAAAAAAATTGAATAAAATGATGACGTCTACACCAAGAAATCCGGCATGGAAATTACGCTTGGAGTCCAGCTCCCGTGCACGCCGTGCTGCATGGGATCATTTACGTACCTTTGTTAATATGAGACGTTCCTAATATCCCGATGTGTTCCCAGTAAATCAATAAAATTCCGGTGTGCAATCGTAACGCATCCGGATATTTTGTCAATAAAATGTTTTTCTACAAGCAATAACAAAAATAACCACGTCAATTTAAATCCTGAGACATGGATTAGTGAACGAACTGTAGATCAGAAATGACACGTGTCCTGTCGTGTCATGCAGAGGCGGGGGGTCTTTCTCTTCTCATACTTTCTCTTCTCAATTCCTTTCCGTTACGAGATGGTGGAAAACGCGCGCCTGCGGCTATTTATCCTCACGCACGCCTCTCGATTTCTTCACCCGTTCTCAACTCCCGAGCGCCCCGTCCGTGACCCAGCCACCGCGCGCGCCGTTGAGTGCTCTGCTCCACGCCGTCGCCGCGCCGCCCAGCCCCTGCCTTACGCCGCCGCGCGCGCCGCTGAGTGCCCAGATCCACGCCGTCGCCGCGTCGCCCAGGCCCCTGCTCCACGCCGTCGCCCGGCCGCCCAGCGCTCAGCCCGGCAATGGAGCTCCCCTCCAATGACGGCCGCGACGATGCCGGTTTGAACTCCCAGGCGCCGGACTCCGAGTTCCCGACTTTGTCTATACATCAATATTTTCAGAGGGGAACGGTTCACGGTTGACGGCAGATGTTGCCGAGGTGCTTCCCGTCGGTGGGAACGCCGTCCGTAAAGGGAGGCCGCAATGCGCCCCATCCCCGGCCGATGGAGTAGTTGGGAACTCTGAAGGGCAGCTCCTTGCTCCTCGGACTTTCGCGGGTCGTGGCTCTGCCACCGTGGGAGAAAGCGACGGCAATGAAGATAACACGCTGGAAGATGACGATGCACGTGATCCGCTAGTGAGTACTCTTTTTTTTGTTTTCACTCAGCTAGGTCGATATTGGTCTAAATTTAGGGGTTGTTAACTGTATTGCTTGATTGCCTGATTGTGAAATTAATAGGCCTGGACCAAGTCTTATATTGCACATATACTGAGTTTGTTTGGCCTTTACATGCCAACATGTGACACTTCCAAATCTGAAAATTGTATGGTCACTCTTTTTACATTCCAAATCTGAAATTATATGTTCAATAATGTTTGCTGCCATGTGACAATTTCAAATCTGAAATTATATTTTCTGAAAGATAAAAGTAAATGTTTTTTTTGCTCTGAATGTTATACACACTCAGATATAAGGAACTTTTCCTGTGAACCCTTTTTACTTATATCAAAGCAAAGTAAATTTTTTCCCCTCAGAATGATTGATTGGCAATGGTGGACAAATTGATTGAAAGTTATAAAGAGATGCTGAAATGTTACATGCTGGAAAAGAAAATTTTTTTGCTTCAAATCAAATGGTCAATATGCTTTTATTTTGCTAAAATTATCTACTGACATTAAAGGTTTACAAATTCTTGAACCGTCAAGGCTACTTCAGTTTAACACTTTGCCAGATCTGTAACTAAAGTAGTCATATACAATGTATTTCAGATCACTACATTGTGTTTGTTACTGTGTATGTTTTCGTCATTATTATATCTACATCACTTGAGTATGTTATTGATTATCCTTCCTTCATATATGTATCACATTATATTGTGTTACTCAGACCGCCCTGTGATCACTACATTTTATTCTTTATTAATTAAGGTCTGCTGGTCAGTCATCCTTAAATTTCACCATTTTGCAGGAACATGAGCACGAAGATAGGCTCAGCCAGCTTCCAGATGATATCCTCATGTATATTTTGGATAATCTTACAATGCTAAGTGATGCTGTGAGGACATGTGTACTTTCAAAACGATGGACACGTCTTGTCGGTCTTCATTCTGTAATCATTTTGGACATCACACACTACCTGGAAAAAGTCCTTGGTGACAGGTATACGCTTCAGGATCTGATACAATCCAATTTATATGTTGTCAAAGCCACAAAGAGCATCCTAGCGCATAAGAGTCAACACGCCATTATTTATCTGAGCATAACGTTTTTTTTGAGAGATGAATCGATCGACATTTTTCGTTCTGTGGGCAAAGCCATGGAAAATCGGGACATACTTGAAGCAGAGTTTGAAATTTTACCACAGAATTTAAAATGCACAGTTTATGACATGCTCAACTATGGAAGACGTTTGATGACTTTCATTGATACTTGTCCACGCGCATTTCATTGTCTCACAGGCTTATATCTGAACTGTGTCAGACTTTGTAAATCTGACTTTTACAGTGTGCTCCGTACTTGTGACAAGCTGGAATACCTTAGTCTAAAGAAGTGTGATGCTGGGATCAGATCTGAATTGCAAATCGAACACTCGCGGCTTGTTCTGCTAGCTATTGTTTCCTGCCCATTTGAAAGGATTGAACTCAAGTGGCTTCCAAGGCTGAAGTGTTTGATATGTAAAGATTGGGAGCTTTCAGAGGATAAATATCCATTATCTTTTGGTAATATTCCAGAGTTGTGGGAGCTTACCCTAAGTTTATCAGCCTCAATTATGCATAAAACGCTTGTGCTAAGTGAGTTCCTTGCTAATGCTATAATAGGTGAACTGAATTTGAATTTTTTATTGGAAAGGGTGAGTAATAATGATGCTGAACTTGATATGTTTCTTTCTTTTAAGTATTTTGGCTGTATTACTGACTTTTTTGGCTACTTTATTTGTTATAGATTTGGATTCAACCTGAAGCTCCGGTACTACTAGCTTCTAAATTGCAGAATTTGCTGGTTGTTAAACTTGGTTATATTCATGAAGAATGTGATCTCACTTGGACAATGTTCATCTTAGAAGCTGCACCCCGCTTAAAGGAACTACATGTGCACGTATGATTTCTACACTTTGGTGCCTTTTCAATTTTGATATGCCTAGATTTTGTTAAATTGTGAATGATTTAAGTCTGGAAACAAAAGAAAGTTCAGTTATGACTTGTCATACCGTTAACCGCGGATTGCATCTTTGGATTATAGAATAGAGAGTAAGTTTAGTTCAAAGAAGTTGGATGTAATATGTCTAAAATAGCCCAAAAGAAGCACAATTTGTCCGTTTGCATAATCGGGAATACATATCACTGAAAGTTGACTTTCTTTTATTTTATCTTTTGCAGGTCGAAGGCCATGTGTGCAATGATTTAATTGAAGATGACCCATCTCCAGAGATGTATCAAAAGGAAGGCGATTCATCATTAAAGTGGGAACTACATGATGATTTCAAGCATTACAATTTGAGGAACCTCACCATCAAGGGATTCCAAACCGAAGAAAAGTTCACAAGATATGCAAGACTAGTCATGAAAGTGGCGGTGAATGTAGATGCTGTTTCCCTGCTTGGAAGGCATAAGTGTCCACGTTGCCAGATACATCCATCAACAACATACCCACGTACGGACGAAGAGAGAGACTTGATAAGGAAACAAATATCAAAGATGAGATCATCATCTATTATATTCGAAAACTGAAGGTGGAGTTTGGCGTTGAGCCCACCCCCTCTGAACCTCTACAGATTATGTTTATGTGCTCGATCTATTGATACGTGAATGAAAGTTTGAAAAAGATTCAAAGTAGTTCGCATTTACTACCTTTTTTGCTTTCATGATTTTTTTGACTGAATGCATTCAATCATCCTGTTTTATAGAGCTATGTAGTGTTCCAGCCAAAACATAACTTTTGTTTTGAAACGGAAAGGTAGAAAATCCCGTGGGTCGCGACATCTAGCGGTGATCAATCCTCAGGATGATAAATCCATCATTAAATAGCTTTAATTAACCCTCCTAAATTCCATTGCAAAAAGAATCTCCTAATTACCCTCAAATTTGTTAAGTAAACAAGGAATTAAGCCTACTCCAGGAAACGCTATACCACGCGCACCGTCCTTCCCATCGGGACCCGATACCCAGCAATAAAACCTTCACGGCTTCACCCTAGAGGTAAGCGGTGGCAGAGCGGCATCAGGAATAGCGTTGGCCCTGTTTGGATCCGCTTTTCTGGAACTTCGCTTATTTGAAAAGCTGTATAATCGATTATATTGCTTTTTAGATAAGCGAGAGTCTGAATAAGCAGGACGTTTGGATACGTTTAAAAGCGGCTTACGGGCCAAATTAAGCAGGCCGTTTGGATACGCTTATTTGGTTTCGCTTATCAACTCGATTGTAATACCTCATTTTATTTATGAATTGAAGACGAATACAACGATCCCAATAATATTCGAGTTTGATAAATACAAATAATCTTATAATAGTAATGAACAACATAGTTAACTCAAATATCCTAATTTATAATCTAATACAATAGTGATTAGAATACAAATAGTTTATGAAACCATTGCGGTAGCAATAGCTTCTCGTAGAGCTCCCATATCCATGTCATCTTCTGAAATATCATCATTCAAAGGTTGCGACGGCTGAGATCCATTGTCTTCAACGTCCGCTTGGAAATGTGCGTCATTTAAGCATGCTCCCTAACAAAATTGTGAAGGGCCATACAAGCATATATAATTTTGGATCGCTTATTTTCTGGGTAGCTAGTCAAGCTCAAGAGAATGCGCCATTTCATCTTCAGTATTCCAAATGCACGCTCAATATGATTTCTAAGTGATGAATGCGCTTGATTAAATACTTCTTTGTATCCAACTGGACCATGCTGCCATTCGGTGACATGATACCTTTGACCCTTATAGGGTGCGAGAAACCCTTTTCTGTTAGGATATCCAGAGTCCACAAGGTAGTACTTACCTAAATATAAAATTTATAAATTTAGAATATTCGGATAATTGAATCGAAAGAAATTGTGCCAACACTTGTTGTTACCTTCAGGAGGTTTTGGAAAGTGATCCTTGTATGTCAACAACGTATCCAACAACACTCGAGTGTCATGAACAGACCCAGGCCAACCAGTGACAGCAAAAATGAATCTCATATCAAAGTCACAAACTGACATAACATTTTGTGAAGCATATCCATGACGACCAATATACTTTGGTTGTTCACTTAAAGGAACAGTTACTGCTATATGTGTTCCATCTATAGCACCTATGCAATCTTTGAAATAAGGCCAAAACCTGTCTTCTCGAAGTTTAGGATGAACCATGTTGAACTGTGGGTCTTTAGGCTTCACAATTTCAACAGCCAAGCTAATAACAGCATCTAAAACCTCTTCAAATTTCCGACTAATAGTTTCTAGTGAGTGATGAAACTTATTTTTGCATTGCCTTAACGACTGAGGTGCACCACAAGCCCATAGAAACATCCCTAATGCTTCTTTGCTAGTAAACCTCCTAGTTGATCTCAATCCATGGTTCGATATCAATGTGTCATGAAGTTCCAAGAAAACTGACCTTCTCATTCTAAACATGTTAAAGTACTCTAACGGATCATTTAGAGTTATTTCAACCCACTGAAATCCAGTCATAATTGGAATTGCGTGAACATAAACACTTCTTCATCATCAGTAGAGGAATCATCTTTCGCAGATGATGGCATGCAGTCAAGAGCAATCATCGCAACCATAACAGCATCGTCACCAGATGAATCAATGTCCATGTTATGCATTGCCCCATCATCAGATTCACTACAACCACTAGATGTAGTACTCATGAAAAATATATATCCTGTCAACAAAGAGCAAACAATCTTTTTATTCATACAACACAACTTAACAAATGATGTATGAAAATTTGGAATGCAAACTTAACAGATGATGTCTGCCATAAATTATACAAATAATGTGTGCGAAGGAGAAACTTAGCAAATCCAACCGAATCAAACAAACAAAGGATACAAATGCTACTACATGAGACTCTAGTGCTTTTTCCTGGCCTCCCAAGCCCTCTTCAGCCAATTCAACCGACCAGATGCTGTCTTGAATGTGATGAAAATGTCACGGTTCTCTTTCTTTGAAGTAGTTGGGTGGCATAGAAGTGTTCGTCACTCTCTTCGTCGGCCCCATCCTTGATGACTTGATCCATCATGCTTCCTATTTCATCTCTAACATGATCTACCACTTGTGAAGTAGCAGAAAAAGTACTACTTTGGGCTCTTATCTCATATGCATCAACCAGACGCTTCATGCATTGGTCTCTAAAAGTCTTTTTTTTCCCTTTGGGGAAAGGGAAATAGCAGGCCTTTTTTCAGCTCTCCTATCTGCACTTAGTGGAACAGTGTTGTCCAAATCAACATTTACATTTGCATCACCTTCCCTTTGAGATGAGCTCCCACCAGTTGATGGAACATAAGAAGTTTCATTAGTGACAACAACAGCATCAAACATTATCCTCATTTGTTCCTCATGTTCAAGTGGGACAGTTTTTAAAACATATACATCCCGGCATAGCTATACAAAATAGTACATAATAATAATTAGACCTCTAAAACATTAAAGTATGTAACAAAAAGTGATGTCAATCTAATATGAAACGTGGACTCACTTTGTTCTGCTCAACCCACCAATCATCATCAGCGACAATGCAGCCGTAAGAGGATCTCTGCCCAACCCTGTGGCTCTCAAATTCAGAGTTTTCCACTGACCATACTTTTTCTTCAACAAATCCCATCGGTTCTTCATTTGGCTCTCGGTGTATGGCCTCTTGGTGCGCTCAAAGAATTTTCTCACAAGATTTGCATATCCCACACTATCAAACATTGTTGTGGGCGATTGTGGGCATGCACTTCTTCCACACAAATGTCATTAAAATTTTCGCAGCAAAGGAATCCCATCTTGCTGCGACTTTTGCTGACTTCTCCATCTAAATGATCCAACAAATAAACTACGACGTACCTAAAAAACAACAACAGACAGTATATGAAATAGGAACAAGACCTCTTACCTTCAAATGTGTAGGCTGCTGGATGAGTTGGGGAGTGGCTGCTGGATGCCTGAAATGCTCCTATTGTCCGGGGGGGGGGGCGTCGGCGCACAGGATGGAGATGGATCTGTCGCTGTATTATTATTTAAAATTACTGTCATATAAATCCTTGTTGTAAAGGGAATTATAGAGAAAAATATACCCTGCTATATTACTTAGTTCATAACATCCTTCTTAGCAAACTTTTCTTAAGAACCAGTACAGTGTGTTCGTGGTCGTTGTCTCTGTATATGGGGGGAAAAAAGCTATACAGGTGCAGCCATTTGTACATGCAGTACCATTTGTATATGGGGGGAAAAAAGCTATGCAGGTGCAGCCATTTGTAGCAGACAGCAAGAAGAACCGCTCACCTTCCGGATCTGTCGACGGGAAGCGGGTGCTGGGCTCCTGTCGTCGGGGGGTGGGGGGTGGGGCGCCTGTCGTCGGGGGGAGGGGGGTGGGGCGGGGCTCGGGCGGCGGCTGTCGTCGGGGGGGGGGGGGGGGCACGGGACGGGCGGGGGGCGGGCGGCGGCTGTCGTCCGGGGGGCAGGGCGCTCGAGCGGGGAGGATCTGGGGCGAGCCGGGCGTCGGGGTGGGGAAAACGCGAGGCCTCACGCGAAACGCGCTCGGCGGCCCGCGTCACGGAAACGCAGCATTTCTTCTGCGCCGACGCGTTCGCGGGCCGCACGCGTTCCCCGCCGCCGCTTATAATCGCTCTGTTTGGGCTCGATTTCTGGCTTATTTCGGCCCGTAAGCCGCTTATAAGCGAAAACAAACAGGCCCGTTGAAATGGAAGCGGGAGCAGGAACCGCGGTAGTTTTCCCTAGCCACTGGCCCACTGCCCCTATGGCCTATCCTCCTTTCCACACGCACAGAGCAACCGTGTTAACTTTTTACGTCTATGTGATTGACACTATGACAGTCGACGACATGAGTTACCGGGAGAACTTATAGGATTTTTTAAGCGTTCACAGCCAATTAAACATAGGCCCAGAAAAAAGGGACAGTGAATTAAAATTTTTCCAAAAGCAAATTATTTGTTCTAGGGAAGTAAACATAGATTTAAAATTTATATCTTAAAACAATTAATTTTTACTATTAAAAACATTTAATTTTACTGTCAATATTCAATTCATTAGAACACAACAACAACAACAACAACAACAATCAAACCTACTCGAGATGAAATAATTGCAATCATTGATTCAGGAACAATGATTTTCACTCGTGGAGCATTCGTTTTATTGCAACCTTTTGGCATCGCGTCCTGCATTACTACTACGAGTAGTTTAATACTAATAGAGTAGTAGTACATTATACTGGACTAAGGCACGATGACGTGCCAAGTTGCAGCTTGATGAGGCTGTAGTAGATCCCTCTCCCCGTCCTGCAGCGGTGATGTTGCCGCGTACCGAGCCGGAGAAGACGTGGGCTCCTGGCTGACGAGGGCGATGTGCGCCAGCCGGAAGCCCCTGATGTCCCGCGCGTTCCTAAACTCGATGGCGCCGTTGATCTCCTTCCTTGCTGTCGTCAGCTTTCTGCGGACTCACCATCAGCTTGCCTCCGTACCAGAGCGCGAGCGTCACGCTGCCCGCGTTGCTCCGAGATCTCCTTCCGAGCCCCTCCAGCACGGCATCGTACAGGTGGAGTATCCACGCAGCGAGACTGCGACGAGAATGGGTGTGGTCCTGTGATCTAGTACCACGGAGCCAGGGAGAAGCCCAGCGACGAGCTAGTTGGCGTTGGCCCCTGCCGGCAACCAGGAGGAACATGCGGTCGCCGACCAGGGACCGGACCTTGGTCTTCTACATCGCAAGTTCACGTCCTCGTTCAACTACCCAAACTCGGAGGACAGGATCTTGTCGAGCATCTGGCTACGGACGCGCTCCGGACCGCGAAGTTGTAGTACTGGCGACGATGCAGACAAGCGGATACATCCTGGTAACAGGTGTCTATGTCTTGGATGTACCTGGTCTTTGAATGGATATGAGCATCATCACCTACGCTGTAAGAGAGCAGCGCATCACCGCTCCCAACGTGACCGCCCTGCCACACCCGACCAGAGCGCACGCCACCAAAATTTTTAAGCCGTAACTGTGAAAAAAATTGTTGTTCGTTGCGACTGTAGAAAAAACTGCTATAGCATCTGGGGCGTGAGAAAGCTGAAATTTATTTTGTTAAACATATGTGAGCTGTAGCTTTTTAAACGAAAATGTCTGTATATCCTTGAATGATTGTTTATATGCAAAATAATCGTAACACACTCTATTATTCACATATTGACATGAAAATTAGTCATTTATTGAAATTTGTAAAGATTAGCATATGCCATTAACGTGATCTATATAATATAAAGATTACATTATACAATAGATAACGAAATTACATGTGCATTTTAAGATTCGCATCCAATCACATGAAAAAGAAGTATTACATCAAATCAAAATTATAGGTCTCTAAACGATGCAAAATTGTGCTCTATGGAAAGAAGATGGCGCTTCAATACCAGCAGCCTTTTCCTCAAAAGAA
>LFJQ01000510.1:0-24777 GCA_001182835.1 Oropetium thomaeum
CTTTCGTCTCCATGGAGTAAAACATGAACTCTCTTCCGCCGTCATCGTGATGAGCAGTTTGATCAGCGAAGGTCGGTACGTACACCTTATTATTGTAGCTGAAGCCGCAGGCATCAAGGGAGGAGGATGGCCATGCAATGGCCTGTTTCCTGTCCCAGAATACGACTCCATCCTCCAGGTCGTCCAGTTTCGTCCACGCCATCTGCTTCTGCATCATCCGGTCGAGCCGGAACACCTGGATGGGCTCCTCGACGTCCATGTCTTTGAAGATGGCCACTACCTGGCCCTTCCACTCCATTAGGTACGCGTACACGGATTCTGTGTCTCTGGGTATCTCTGCTCTGTTGTTGATCTGCCCTCGTAGCGACCCATCGGCAACGACCCTCCACGTCGTTGTCTTAGGATCAAACGCTCCGAGGTTGCCATCCCGTGAGGCAGTAGAACTCGCCGTCGAGAAAGATTGGGTTGTGGGTGCACATAGGGAAATGAACCTCGCAGTCAAAGTCCGGGTGCTTCTCCCAGCTCTCCCGCCCTTCTCTCCACGTCCACACGGTGACAATCATGTCGTCGTATTCGACGATCATCACCGTGAACTCCGGAGACCCGGGGTGGAGCAGAAGGAGACCCCTTTGAAGAAGAAGACGTCATCCACGGGCACGGGTGGGAGCGACTACGGCACCATCCCCGCGCTTGAACGGGTTCACGAGGAAGAAGGAGCACCGTCCTCGCGACACGAGAACCCAACCGTTCCTGGAGCAATGCAGCGTCAGCGCTGTGGAGTCGCCGCCTTGCACTGCGTCGACGCTGGTGGGGATTTGCACGTTCAAGGCGTGCCTTTTCTTGCTCACAGGGTCGAAGACGTGAAACGAGCCATCGCCGCCGCCGACTTCCTGCTTGCTGGTTGTCGTTGTTGGTGCCATAAGGAGTGGCCAGGCCTTGGCGCACCGGACTGGCGTCGGGATGCTGCTGCATTCTCTGCTTACGGATTTCAGGTGCAGGAAGTCGATGAAAGATAGCTTTGGAACCACGTGCTGCTAGCAAGTCAGTAGGGAGGTTGGACCAGTAGTTCTCTGATCCTCCTGATGGTGGCCGTTCTGCCCACGCAACGCCCTCGACATCCTTGTCGTCCTGACGACGACGGCCCAAGCTTAAACCGGCAGTTGTTAATAGGGACAGACCAATATGCGGCGGTGTATGGTGGTGGGGTTGTATCTTCTTCTTCTTCAATTTCTTCTTCAATTTCTTCTTCCTCCTCCTCGTCTTCAATCCCCACGAAGTCACTGCGTATGGTCCTATCGTGAAGAGAAAAGGTGGAGACTCTGACGCCATCGTTGCACGATATCAGGATATGGACGCAGTCGGGTTCGGTCCCGGCCTCTGTCGCCGGCGACACCGCGAGGCAGTTCATCCCTACAAATAGCGTCGTGTCCCCTATACTCTCCACCTCCCGCCAGGCGCCTTGGGACGACGACGGATCCCACCGGCAGACTTCGACACCAATCACCTCGTTCTCGAAGCCGAAAAAGTACGCTCGGACCAAGTACAGCTGCTCGTCGCCGCCGTCAGGTGACGCGGCCGGAATCAGGTAGTGTCGTCTGCCGTGACGTCCGATAAACGGCCCCGGGATCGGGACGTCGATCCGCTGGACGCGAGGGGGTGCAGCTGCAGAGGAGGAGTCGAGCTCGAGCACCACGGTGTAGTTGGCGAAGGTGGTGCCGTAGAGCTTCGTCCCTCCGTGGCAGCAGGCCACGGCGCCGTCGAAGCTGTCGATTTCAAACATGACCTGGACCTGCGACCACGCCTCGTCGCCCGGACGGCAGTACGGGAGGTACGTCTCCCCGAGGACGCCCAGCACGACGACGCACCCCGATGCGTCGGCGCCGGAGCGGAGAGCACGCAGTTGATGATGAACTCCACCAGGTGCGGGTCCGTCGGCATCGGTGGGAGGCGCACCACCACGTCCGCGGCCGCAGTGTCGTCCGGCGGTGGTGGCGCGTCGTCGTCCGTCGCCGGCGACGACGTGGTATGGTCGAAGAGTCGCGTCAGGAAGCACTCCCGGGTGGCCTCGTCGAGCACCAGGAACCAGTTGCTCCCCGTGCACCCGATGCATCGCTTCCCACGCATGCTGCTGATGATGCCGGCCGCGGTGACCTCGTGCAGGCTGCCATCGCACGGGTCGACCAACACCGGCGGGTTGCCTCCCTCTGTTCCGTGGAAGTGGATTGCGCAGGTCCTGGTCTGGAATTCAACCGGGAAAAGGGCGTCCATATTCGAGGACTTCATCATGTAAGTATCGAAAGATACACGAAGGATGAAAAACAGCCGAGATTATGTTGTGTGTATGTAACCTTGGCTCGCAATATATAAATAAAGCCACCCAGCAAGTACGTACTACGGATGTAGTCTTTGCCGGATACGGTACGAATCGAATTCAACTCCGATGTTTTCTCTCTACTTCTCCGACGTGGATACGGATTTCTTCTGAGTCAACGAGAGGTGCAGCTCCGGGACTCTTTGCCTCCCGTCACAACAAAATTCAGTAGAAAAAAAAAAGACTCTTATTACTCGCTCGATCGTACACTACACGCAATTGAATATTTAGCTCATCTTACAGAGATGGCCCTTTCCAGCACTCTCTCCCGAACATTTCACAACCTGAATGATTTGTCACTTCTTTCACAACCATTTGTGGAATGTGTCGCTGGTCTCTGCATTATCCCGAGTATAAATATTTTTTTACAAAGAACAAAAAAATGAGGTCCCGCCGGGATTCGAACCCAGGTCGCCAGATTCAAAGTCTGGAGTGCTAACCACTACACTACGGAACCGGTTGATGCACAATTTCAAATTATTATTTATTATACATTTATTACCTGCTCTTTGGAAAACAAAATTCACTTTTTTAATGTGACGATTATAATACATACTACATAGCCGACTGATCATTAGTAAATTGGAGCAGCAAAGTAACATCATGTGGCGGACAAGTACTTGACGATAGAAGCAAAGGCAACGTAATAACTCCCTTTACTTATGTTTTAATGGCACCCAGTTGCTTATGTTCCGCCACCGTAGCAAATGGATCCTTCGACACAAGCCCTTGATTGACATCGGGCAGTGAGGGTTCCGCCGCGCTCCTCAAAGGATCTAGTGCAAGTGAGGTGTCGGGCGCTTATCTTTCTTACGCTCGTTAGAGAAACCGTTTTTCGTTGCCATAATGGTAACAAGATATCAGTTGTCCTCTCCATAACCTTCGCATGGGATCAAATGTATCAATGCCTCTCTTTTCTAAGGTTTATTAACTTTGTTCCTCATTCGCTGATGGTCATTCTTTGATGGAGGGTATAACAACTCTCATAGAAATTCACATTTGAAACATAGGACCGATGAAAAAACACTTCAAAGGAGGCTCAAAACTGACAACAAAGCAGTAGCATTGCCACTGCCCCCTTTGCCTTTTGAGGTATTGTCAATCTTCTTCTCCACATTCCACAAGAATTCAAAAATACTATACGCTCCCTTTCATACGCATCCATTGACACTCACACTACTAAAAGTAAATGATCAACCTGTAATATATTTTAGTAATATATATATAATATTTGATTTTTCACTGATTAGTTCAATTTGAACCGAATATATTTTTAAAAGAGCTAACAAAAAAACGAAAAAAGAATGGCCATAGGGGCCTAGTTGGGTACCTCAAAAATAAATGACAAAGGCTAACGCAGATGGCCTGTTGGGGGATGAGGACTACAGCAAAATCCCACGAATGGCAGTTGAGAGTGCCCCACTATTTGCAATCTACTAGTACTGAGTAGAACAGAAAAAGGGTAAAAGAAAACAGAAAACAGAAAAAGCCGCGCACCCCAAGAGCCGACGAGCAAGGATGGCGGCGGCGACGGAGCCGGCGGCGGGGACTGGGAAGGGGAAGCGGAAGCGCTCTCTCCGAGGACGACGTGTACCTCCTCCTTCACAGTTTGTCCCCCTTACCCCCTCGGTGCCCCGCTGGTTCGGCTCTGGCCTAGGTTTTAGCGCGTCGCGCAATCCGACGCAGGTACGCGCCGCGACGATCCTGACGGCGCTGCAGGAGGTAGCGCAGCACGCGGAGGGCAAGCGCATCGACTGGAAGGCCTGGGGGGAAGTCGGCTACGGGATCACCTCCGCCCGTGAGTTCCAGATGCTCTGGCGCCACTTCGCCTACCAAGACGAACTTGCGGAGAGCGTCGACGCCGGTGCGTCGCCTCTGGTTCGTACCCCCCGCAGATTATAGTTTTTGTCTGCTCCAATCCATTGGCTGTAAGGTTTCCGGTAGCAAGGGTTTTCTGGGTTGGATTGTTGAGATCTTGAAGTGCTATGCATAAAAATCAGTTCGTTCTACTGTTGGTCGTTCGTTTACTAATGGTAATCGGTATTTTATTGTTCTGCTTGATGATGCTAGGGTGATGACAGTGACCTGGAATGTGAGCTTGAACACGTTCCTAATCCAAGCAAGGAAGCGTTATCTGATAGCCTCATCTCTCGCCAAGGTATCACTTTGTGTTCTTCACAGCAGGGGTGCGTTTTTAACTGTGATATAATGTATGGTTGCATTTTCTAATCTAAGATTGAAAGTCCTGTTAAAAGCCCTCTAACCTGCATCTATGTGTATGTCTAGGTGCCCACTGCTCCCAAAAAAAATAGAAGAAAAACTAGATATGGACCTGTTAAACCTCAGTGTAATTAAATCGACTAGTTATTGGATTTGTTTTCCTATAATATCCAGGATGAGTTTTTTTATGCTCAGTCGTTCGTATTACTCGTAATTATGTACGCAATTCATGATATTCTGTGCTATCGCTTGCTCTACCAGACCTCGTGCAAGAATTTTACCAGAATGTTTCATAAAGTCTAATATGATTGCCATCAAACTAGTTGCAAAAGATAGATTCTGAAATTTTAATGCTCAGACACAAATCTGAATTCTGGAGGTGTTAAGGTGGTGTTGAGGAGGGCTGTAATCTGTTGGAGCAGATTTCCATGCACTGCTCACTGCCCTGTGGAGACAGCAACGAGCCACATGATAGGTGGATTGTGGTCAATTGAGAGGCAGCGGCGGCTTAGGTGCACATCAGCATCAGATAGGCAGCATTGGACAGGGTACCTGAAGGGCTTGCTGGTATCAGGCAGCATTTCATGATGGTGGATTAAGATTAGGAGGAGACATGCGTGTGAATTGTGATGCTTGCAAAACATGTATGCGATGCTTGATATGTACGGTGGAAGGAGCAAGGTACACATGTGGGATGCCAGTTGGGTGTTGAATGGGAGGATGCAGGTTGGCTGGTTAGATATCTACTCTGTCATATTTACTACGGGAGCAATGATCTGGACCAACCCATTAAGCGGAGTTCATACGATAGCTCTATAAACTCTATTTCCTGTTCCAGTATCTACAACCTTCTATTCATTAAAAATTACAAGATTAATCCCATAGAGTGCCTCACCACATTCTCCCTTATTAAGTTCCAAGAACTTTAAGGTGTTTCCTGAACAGCATGCATTTGTGAATCATCATGTTTGTTTTATTAGAAAAGATTCCTTTATGGCAACAGAGTGGGCTGGAAGAATCATGTGAGCTAAAAATTTTGCATACATAATATTGCTATGCCAAGTGTCATGCAATCAATGTCTTGTTTTGTTATCTAAATTTTATGTTTCTTGATATCTTAGATTTTTACAATCATTAAAATTGCAGATGCTGATATATGGATCTTCACGTGAGCAAAATCGTGTTAACTTGGAAGCTTCTTCGCAAAATTCTCCAAATGAAAAAATAGTGCGGGTTCCCTCTGATAAACAGCTCGCTCAGGGTCAGCGTCTAACCAGTGTTACAGGTCCTATTTCCAACTCAAAACAGGCATCCCAGATAGGGCCATCTCCTGATCCTTTGTATGGAGCCCCTAAAAAGAAAAAGAAGATTAAAACATGGTCCAAAGAGGAGGATGCAGACCTAGCTGCTGGCGTTCTGAAATATGGTGAAGGAAACTGGGATATGATTCTCGATAAATGTAACTTTCGATCAAGAACATCTGATCAGCTGTCTCAGGTAGGTTACCAGATCAATCAATTGTGGAATAGTATTGCTGTCTGAAGTTTCATCTTTCATCTGTGGTATACCTGAAGCTTTCTCATATATTCTTAGATTACAGAGTAGCCACATATGTATAATTGCACTACTGTGCTAGCATTTATCCATTTTTATCAAGGAATTTCCCTTTTTGGAAATTGTTGGGCATCCAGAGGTGCCCGCGCTCCCATTTGCGAATTCTACATGTTGCAATATTTTAAAAATTTGTCAAGAAATCAGATGTGTAATACATATGAAATGAAGTATGCTTGTAGAATTTTAGGATCAAATTTGTCCTAGATTTCAACAAAGTAGAAATGTATCAATCTGACACTGTTTACCATATGCAAACAGTGCCCTTTGTAATTTTTTAATCTTGAGATCAAAGATTATTTTGACAATGATCTTTGCAGGTTTTCATAACTCTTACGTGGGCTATTTAACATGATTTTTATGAAAATTTTTTCAGAAGTGGCAACATGTTAAATTATTTCAATCCTTGTACACGCAAATCATCTCAATTCCTGATCTGTCTTAAAATTTTATCCCATCCCTCTATATCCTAGAATTCAGGTTCCATCTTGATGGGCACATTCGGTTTAATTCTATAAATCTTTAATGCATCCAACAGTTGTATACGTAATTATAGCTATGCCTTGATATATTATCTTGTTCTGCCATTAGAAAAGTTTATATTTTTATATATGCTTCTTTTCAGAGATGGGCATTAATTTCCAAGCGTCCAGGATTGTCCAAACCTGCAACTTCTAAACAAATCAGTATCGCTAGCTCAGAGGAAAGAATGGCAACTCGAAAGGCATTGTCGATGGCTGTTGACTACAATCCTTGTACACGTAAATCAACAGTTCTGAGATCAGGTACTTACATTATTTATCGCGTACTCCCGAAAACTTTTTTCGTCTAGAATAATGTTTCTGTACTGAACTGTCTGCTACTGAGGCATTGTGCTATATCTTTGTTTCCATATCCCAGCTACAGTGACCCTGAATTGTGAATGCAGGAGCTCAACAACACAGCATTCAGCATACTTCTACAGCATTTGGTCCTACAATACATGAGGTGAAATCTGCAGCAGCCCCATTCGCAGCACCAAGACAGACACCAGTGCCAATGCCGGTTCAGGTGCCAGTGCCAGTTACCGTGCCTCTGCCTGTGACAGTACAAGTGCAGGCCCCACTTATGCAGGGGCAGACACCTGCCCAAGCTGCACCCCCGAAAGGGTCAACTGGTTCAAACAAGACACGGAATAACTCAAAAAAACAAGCTGTCCCACAAAACCCTGCTAAGGTTTCTTCCTCAATACAAGCAGCTGCAATTGCTGCTGGTGGACGAATCGCTACACCCATAGCACTGCAAACCATTTAAAAGCCACACAATCCAAAAACGTTGTGCATATCAGAACTCGACTAAATGCATCTTCAAAATCTTCTATGAGCTCTAAAGGACCGAATAAGGTTGTTGAGCCTAGGACACTTCTTGGAGGTACTGAACACCTGGAACCTCTAAATACTGTTACCCCTATATCTGGTCTGTTGAGCACACATGCAACTCAGCAAATTCTTGATGTTTCAGAGGTTGCATCAGCTAATCCTGCTGCACCATCTTCTGGTGTGATGTTCACAGATACTAAGAAGGCATTAAGTACCTCTCCAGCACCAGCCTCGTGCAACACTGAGGAACAAGATGACGACTCGACATTTTGCGTTGTCACGATGGATGACTTGTTCCCTGAAGAGGCAAATGAGTTAGAAAGTGTACATCCCAAGGAAAAGCAGCTTGATGCTATAGATCCCAAGGAAAGGCAACAGGACACTGTAGATCCTAAGCTAGCTCTAGTTCAGAAGGCAAAGCAGCAAGACAGTGTACATCCCAAGGTTGAGGGGATTGTTGACTCCAAGGATGCAGACATGCTAGAGTTTGATCAATTTGTTGCATCTCAAGGTGGAGCATCTATAAACATGGAACCGGATAGAAGCAATACTGTTCAGAGTGCTCCTGTGACTCAAGTTTCTGCTGGCAGCCAAAAGAAACAGCTGAAATCAATGCCTGCAGCTGGAAGAGGTACCACTGTATGTGCTGGAGCATCAACGTCTGGGAAAAAAACCAAAACTCCAGTCCCACATCCAGTGCCACTGACGCCAGCAGGGACACCGCAGGTCAATGTTTCAGTCCCTGTTACTGGACAGAATAAGACAATAGGAAGGAAGGCAGCTGCTTCTGCTGCTGGTGGTGGCCAAAATTCTCTATTGAGGAAGCAAGCTCTTAACACAAACGGTAACCAAAAACCTAACAATGTGGTGCTTGGTGCAACTTCTCTAGTACCGGCCAGCAGCCAGGCAAGCACAGTGGGGAATGCAGGTGGCAAGGCAAATCCACCAGGCAGCAGCCAGGCAAGCATGCATGGGGCGGGCAAGGTGAATCAACCAGTCAACAGCCAAGCAATCACACTGGTGAATGGTCTTAGGAAGGTGAATCCACCAGGCAGCAGCCAGGCAAGCACAGCGGTGAATGTTGCTAGCAAGGCAAATACACCAGGCGCCGGCCAGGCAAGCATGTCGGTGAATGTTGCTAGCAAGTTGAATCCACCAGGCAGCGGCCAGGCAAGCATGGCGGTGAATGTTGCTAGCAAGGTGAATCCACCAGGCACCGGCCAGGCAAGCTCGGCGGTGAATGGTGCTACCAAGGCAAATCCACCAGGCAAAAAACCAAGCAAGTAAAGTGGTCGATGGCCTAGCAGGGCGAATCCACCGGCCAGCCAATAACAGATAGGCTAACAATAGTAGATATGATGTAATAATTTTTATATTAGAACTTGTGAGCATCCATAATACTCAGAAATGTGAATAGGAGTCATAGACATCATGCAATTCTTTTGTCCTTGCATTTGATCCCATCCTTTCGCACTCAAGAATTGGAGACCACTTAAATTGATTGAAATTTATCAGGTAGTTCAGGTAACCTGAAATTGGCTGTTTGAATTTATGTCTATTTTCTAGTGTTGGAGATGGTCATCAATCATTCAGGTGAGCATGGGTATAACTTGCTGTTTGACATCGATTGGACCTGAGACCACCGCGGAGGTCTGTAGAAATGGTGACGATGACAAGGCACATCAAGCCATCCATCAGCATATATGGCCCAGAAAACTGAGTTTGTTTCGTTACCGGGCCAGATATTTTTTTGGTACTGCTTCCGTATTACAGTATATGATATGCGAGGAGAATGTTGTGGCGATTTGTTAACCGCCCAGCATCATCATCATCAAATTACTAGTAGATCAGAACTAGTGCAGTGGATGGGACTTGATTTGGTGTAACTGTCTCGCTCTCGCATACGGGTGGCTGTGGACCTGGACCGTCGTCGGGTACCACGTGTACTGAAGTAGTTGGCATTTGGTCACCCGGCGAGGGCCAATTATAACACATTCCAGTTACTAGTCTTATTCCTTTTCTTTTCTGGGTGGTCAGGTCGTGAACTGTAGCTTTCATTTTGCCATCGTGACACATGTTTTGTCTACTTGAAAATAATAATGGACTACCCCATGCAGCTAAATACAGAGACGTCGATTGCATTTTGTATGGCTCGCAGTGCCTAATAAGAATGCAAACGGTCTGGAACCGTATCATTTTTGTATGGCTCGCAGTGCCTAATATAGCACGTGATCCTATAGATGCTTAGCAACCATCAACATCAAAATAAGACTGATAATTGATGCCCACGTTTCGGCACGGCAGGTTTATTTATCTTGAGAGATGATTTTAATCATATAGGGTGTGTTTGGTAGGCTGGACTAAGTTGTAACCAGGCTTAGCTAATACAAAAAATCTCCTTTTTGCATCGTTTGATAGCATGTACTTAGCTAATGAAAAAGGTAGCTCCGAGCCATGCTTGCTGGATACGAGCGATTTGGTCGTACAGGGCTAGCCAGGTTTCGCTTATGCAGCTCGTACCGCACTAGACACTAGTTTTCTGTGTAGGCTAATGCTAGCCACTCATCAAATCAGCCCACCAAACTTAAGCTTGTGTTGGTAAAAAATGCACAATTCAGACTATCAAATATCCATATATTTTATGTCTCGCATTACTTGAAACTGATTTAGACTAGCCTTACTTAGATACTAGCCAGACTACAAATAAGCCACCCTACTAAACACGCCCATATTTTTCCTACTCAACCCTGCCCTGCTCTATTGTTTCTAACAAACAGTGCAAACAAATAACCAACTTGCAGTACCTGTATCCAAAACTAGCACTATCTTTGACTGGATGACTAATGGTCCGACGTCAACAGAGCATAAATATATCTTTTCCCACCACAGTGCTGTCGCAAATTCCCATTTCACAAATTGATCAGCTTTATGGACAGATGTTAATCCAATCTTTAGTACTAGTACTCTTTTTGCCCTGAATATTGGAAAGAAACCGCCAGCAAGGAAAAAGAAATGTAAACATGTTACTCTCTTTTTGAGAAAGCTGCAAGCATGGCTTCGTGGAAGGAACTTGATTTGGTAAAGAAAATGATTCGTAAGCTTAGCAGGAGATTGAATACTATTAGAAGCAGATGAGATTCTTGCAAAATGGAGAAAAGAAAATACGGTATGAAGAAACTATAGTGGAGGGTAAGAAAAATTCCTTACTCATTAGAGCAAAAAAAGACTAATCAGGTTGCTTAAACATGGGATGGCAGGCGAGCACAGAGAGCAGCCATCAACATCACCCAGCCTTTGAAAGTCAAAGCTCTACCTGTTGCCGTGCCGAGCAGCGGATGCTAACATCGTACTACACCGTCCAAGCACGCCTCCCCCCACCCCACCTCTCTCGCGCCCGCCACGTGAGGCCACCGCTGCGAATGCACCGGGACGCTTGGAGCAAATCGGACTCCGACCCTCGTCTCCAGAGGATGGCGTCACCATTCGAGCAAAATGTTTGGTAATATCATTTCCTAGCTGTTTGTTTATTTATACAAAAATCAAAACGCAAAGTGCTCCAAAGGTGCCCTGCTCTACCTCCAGGTCTCTAAATTAGAGTATTTTATCTGTTAATACATGCTTTATTTTGAGAGAAAAAAAATAAAATTCAACTAATCCGATTTAAAAATTGAAACCGTGTCTTTATTGGTTTGAATCTCCACGTCTTAACTACTTTGAACTATCAAATATCATTGAATACAAAAAGAAAACAGTTCTATTATTATTTTTTGACTGTGAGATAATGTTTAGAACGACTTGATTTAGAAAATTCAAGAGAATAAATTATAAATACAAAACGAGGAGGACAATAAATGAGAGGACATCACCATACATGCACGTTCAGCTTGCCACATCGTCTAATCACCGCATAAGCAAGGGACACATAAACTAATCGCCCACCTCTGCAAACAAAGATCACGCGCAAACCCAGACGAGGAGAGAAAGCACAAGCGAATCGGACCGGACTGCCCCCGCTACTGTTCCAGTCTTAGTACTAGTACAAACCGAAGGTCCCCCGAGGCGAGGCAGCAGTCCCCTCGTCAAGCTTCGAATCCTCCTCCTCCTCCCCCTCCCCCTTCCCATTCATTCCCTCCTCCCTTCCCACCTTCCATCCACACGCTGCTCCCCTCTTCCTTTCCTCCGCCGCCAGGACCTCCCACGCGGTCCGATCGATCGGCTGGGGAGCCATGGAGAAGTACGAGCTGCTCAAGGACATCGGCTCCGGCAAACTTCGGGGTGGCGCGGCTGATGCGGAACAAAGAGACGAAGGAGCTCGTCGCCATGAAGTACATCCCGCGGGGCTCAAGGTGCGCCTCTGCTGCCGGGATTCGGCCCCCCAAATTCGTGCCCGACTGAATTGTTTCGGAATTCGCGGGTCTTACGTTTCGATTTTCTCTGCGCGCAGATTGACGAGAATGTGGCGAGGGAGATCATCAACCACCGCTCGCTGCGGCACCCCAACATAATCCGGTTCAAGGAGGTGAGCCGGGGGTGGGGGGACGATCTTATCGCACTCCTGTTTTTTAGAACCAAAATTTTTCATCCGTGTCGCTGCTTCATCGTTTTGTTCAGGTCGTGCTCACGCCCACGCACCTCGCCATCGTCATGGAGTACGCCGCCGGCGGCGAGCTGTTCGACCGGATCTGCGCCGCCGGGAGGTTCAGCGAGGATGAGGTGATCATTAATCCGCTCGAATTGATTAGTTATCTTCACCTGTTTTACCCCCCACTTATCCCCAAACCAATCTATATCGGGGTTATTTATTTGCTCGTATTAATTTCTTCTTTTCCTCTCGTATTTTATTTCGCTGCTATTCTAGGCGAGGTATTTCTTCCAGCAACTGATTTGCGGTGTCAGCTACTGCCACTTCATGGTGAGAAAACAGCAGCCATGTAAAAGGGAAAGGTTTTCTTATATTTTTTTATTGAAAGAAAGAAAAAATCTGTGCTGATGAGGTGGGCAATTGCTTTTTTTTGTTCCCATTCGCAGCAAATCTGCCACCGGGACTTGAAGCTGGAAAACACGCTGCTGGATGGCAGCCCCGCGCCTCGCCTTAAGATCTGTGACTTCGGCTACTCCAAGGTACCCTTCTTATTTCGTAGTATTTATCATCATGTTTTCCTTTTCAAAATTGATACTGAAAAGACGCATTTCTTGTGTCACTGGGCAAGCTGGGAAGACGAAAATTTGACCCGAAACTCGGTTGCTTTCCTCATTGTGCTTGGCTGCTTGCCAAACTCGTGCATTTTGTTGTTGCCTCGTGAAGTGGAGTCCAATCTGCCCTTTTCTTCCAGATTCATAAAGTGATAATAGCATCACACCGTTCCATTCCGTGTGCTACTGTGCTTGAAACGCTTCAACAGAAAAGAACACTCACCTATTTGGTTCTTTATTTTAGGTACATACATGGTCAGATGCTAACAACTTTCTTTGGCCACGTCTCTTTGTCACAGTCATCCCTGCTGCATTCTAAGCCGAAGTCCACGGTTGGAACTCCAGCATACATTGCTCCGGAGGTGCTCTCTCGCCGGGAATACGATGGCAAGGTTAGTTTTCTCTTTTTTTTCCCCCGTTTGTTGCTCCCCTTTGCTTGTTTCCCTGTTGCACTTTTCTAGTAAATCCTTTGTGTTCGTCATCTCGTCTATGCTTGTGTCCGTCTGCTCAGCAGTGGCAGTGCCATTTGCATTCCTTGACCGAATGTATGAGGTCATCAATTGCATTGAAACGTGGGCCCAATGCAACATAGTATATTGGTGCCGTGTAGACCAGGCTCTCGTAAAACTTGCCTTATCTGAGCTATTGGATTCTAGAACTTTGTTCTAAGGTCCAGTATTACTGGCCCCACATGTCAGTATGGCGTTTTGTCCCCATTCCTGTAGGAGACTCAAAGTTCCAAGCACTCCAATTATTTTTGTTGACAATAATGTCAAAGAAATGTTCTTAATATCCATTCGGTGTCCCAGGGACGTTTCTTTCTGGAATCAACAGTACTTGTGTCATGTCTGATATTTAACTTTTCCCTAGTGGGCTGTGCATGCTTTTCTTGCATGCATAAATTGTTGATCTACATGTTGGTGTCTTTTCGTTGGCATCATTGGTGTAATGACCTATGATAATGATGAAAGTTCGATTTGATTGTGAAAAGCATAAGATTCGGTTGACGCAGATCTTGGTACACCTCCTTAATTTAAATGATCAAGTTGTAGTGTGGATTAAAAAAGAGTTCTCCTGCACTTTGCTTTCTAGTGTGTCCTTGACCAACAAACTTTTTCATAAAATTGTTTTCGGCTCTCTAGAGGACAAATAAAATGAAAAAGCATTAAAAGAAATAAAATCCTTGGTTCATAATGAACTCTGCATTGTGGAGACGCAGGGGTGGAGCTTTGGTACGAACCTATGACTCTGGATATGCCCCTGGCCATGTTTCATAAGTCATATTCTTTCATTTGTCATACTTTATATCCTCCATTTGCTCAGCATGCTTTGAGCCATAGCTCATGTGCACAACGGCCAGGACCGCCCTAACCATGTTCGGTTGAATATCTTGTCGGTCGCTTGTGGTCCTTTAGAGTTTTCCATTGTCCTTGTTTTTCTTTTGTCTCCTATAGCTTTCCTTGTTAATGCTGACACTGTTCACCAATGATCAATCCTTATTTCTTACTTGTTGGGTTGTTATGCCGAACTGCTTGCAAAATTACCTTTCCAGCGTGGAAAAATAAGTCGCCTTTGTGAGTGAAAGAGACCATAGAATGTCACTGGGATTAGTTTTAAGTGATGGACGTTTATCAATATTTGTGTCGTTGGATTGTAGAAGATTTCTTCTAGAAGTCCAATACTTTCGAAAGGTGCCTAATTCTGTAAAATGCTTTTGGGCGTCTCCAGCATTTAATATTCTCAAATCAGCTCTTTAATCACTTTGCAGCACCAATCCATTTTCTAATTTTGTATTTTCTGAGTGGGTCACATATTCATACATAGTACTTACGTTGCATTTTAAAACTTAATAATTATTTTAGAAGTTTTCTTTTCTGTTTTTATATGGCACTGTAATTTCTCAAGAGACAAAACAATTGCAAACAAGCCTATTATTTCGTGGCTTCAATATTTGTTGCTTCTTTAACATGTGTACAATTTAAATGTTTCATAGAGTTTACACCAACAGTTGATATCCTTTCATTTACAAGAGCACCAATGGGCCATAGTTGTAAACCTACAGTAAACAATGCATTATAGACAAAGACAACGCCTGCTTATTCCTTGAGATTGCTGTTTTTACTCTCCTCTATTTTTTTATGTTATGAGATTCATTACATTTTGTAAGATCGTTTGCAGATGGCAGATGTTTGGTCTTGTGGAGTGACTCTTTATGTGATGCTGGTTGGTGCATATCCTTTTGAGGATCCTGATGATCCTAAGAATTTCAGAAAGACCATCGGGGTAATGCTTCCCTCAGTTATCCAAACAATCCTCAATACGTCGTTCTTACACCTCTTGAATGATAAATATTTTCTATGCCTGTAATTCTTCTCAGAGAATAGTGTCCATTCAATACCAAATACCAGAATATGTCCACATATCCCAAGATTGCAGGCAGCTACTCTCAAGGATTTTTGTTGCGAATCCTGCAAAGGTATTTTTAGAAGTGAACTCTGCAAAGCTTCAATCAGTTTACCTTGAGTTTGACATTACAGAAATGTCATTTCCCCTCATTTCTTCAGAGAATAACAATTAGGGAGATTAGAAATCACCCCTGGTTCCTGAAGAACTTGCCCAGAGAGCTTACGGAAGCTGTGCAAGCGAAGTACTACAAGAAAGACAACAGCACCCCCACCTACTCAGATCAGACTGTTGAAGAGATTATGAAGATTGTTGAGGAGGCTCGCACACCACCCAAATCATCAACTCCTGTGGCTGGTTTCGGTTGGACTGAGGAAGAAGAGCAAGAAGATGGCAAGAAACCTGATGATGAGGAACATGATGGGGAGGATGATGAATATGATGGCGAAGATGAGTACGACAAGCAGGTTAAGGCAGTGCATGCCAGCGGTGATTTTCAATATCTGATAAAATGAAGCATATGGCAGGTTTTAAGTTTTCAGCTGATGAGATGCCATCTGTATTTTAGTTGTGGTGTTGACATGCTGCACCCTTGTGTTACTTGTAGTTTCGTGCCGTTGCGGATCATCCTTTTTCTCTGATACTGTAGTATAATCATGTAAATTATCATGAAACTGACTTCCTCAATGGCTATGTAATTGTAATGAACTGTTGAGTGATCTAAGGTAGGAAGAGGAATTGTAATTTATTATGGAATAGAACTTCTACCTTGGCGGAATTTCAGGGGTTTTGCGTACGATGGTACGACCAGAAAAAAAAAAGGCTGTGAACTAAGCACCTCAAGTAATCAACTCATGCTTTATGAACAATACTCTTGCATTAAAGGAAGCTGAAACTACTAGACCTAGAGGACCTAGAAAAGATAGTAAGGTTTTGTAAATGAAGTTTTCATTATTCCTCACCAAAGGAAAAGGCATGAAAAAATACACGAAAAAAACATAGATATAGAACTAACAAAACAAGACGATCTACGAGTACAAGAGTCTTTCACTTCCTTTAATCCCAATCTATACTCAGCAAGAATCTACTCGTCTGCTACGCAAGAAACTATAGAAGTTGGAGTGAACACCTTTAAACCCTGTACAAAGGAGAGAGACTTAGAGAAAATCATTATATTGCTGTTAAAATACGAAACTAGACGTTCGTAACAAGTAAGAGGTACTGCTATATTTAGATTCACCGTGAAAAAACTTTTGCTCTATTGATTAACACCCTTCATTTAACAGGCGCAGAAGCAGGATCAACATCCTTCTTATCGTGGTACTTTCTATTATTGCTAAAAATAATATATTTATATTTACTTGTATAAAACACCTCGTTTTATTGTTGAAAAAAAAAACCCGTAGGAAAACGTAAATATGAAAGAGTACGCTTTCAATCTGGTATAACGTCTTCGGCGAAGCTGATCTCGCGTGCCCTACCTCTTCCCCTCTCTCCTCGAGCGTACTCGCGTGCCTCTTCTCCTCGATCGCCGGCGCCGACCAGCTCCGAGGCGAGACCCGAGGTCGAGGCCGGGGCAGGCGGAGGCGAGACGCGAAGGTCTCCACTGCGTCCACTCGCTCTTCCACGTGTCCTCCACCGCCGTCGCCGCCGTCACGATGGATCCGGGTGCGGGGAAGGATGGCGCCGCCGTTGTTGTTTCATCTGGGGCGGGGCCTCAACCGGTGTGGGCGCACAGTCCGCAGGGGCTCAGGGCCGGCACTAGCGGCGAGGGGACCGCGGACGGGCAACTGATGGTCGTTTCAAACTCCGGCGACGAGGTAGTGGTTAGGAGGGAGTACGGAGACGAGGGCGAGGGCGAGGCCGAGGGGGAGGCAGCAACTGTGCACGGCAGTACGGAGGGTACCGAAGAACTGCTCCGGATGGTGGTTTACAGCGAGGAGGCGGCATACAAGCTCTACTGCGACTACGGCCACCGCATGGGATTCAGCATCCGGAAAGGGAAGCAATCCTACTTCACCGGCACCAAGAGGATACGGACCAAGGATTACTTCTGCTCCAAAGAGGGGCTTAAGGAGGGCGAGAAGCTCACTGATGCCAACTTCAATGATCCGCATACCAGGACCAACTGCAAGGCCATGGTGCGATTCAGGGTGAATGACCATGGGGAATGGAAGGTTATTCGGTTGGTCTCTGATCACAACCATAACCTTGCGAGGCCTGAGGAAAGGCACCTTCTGCGGTCTGCGAGGTCACTTATAGCAGGGAGGTCGAGTTCTGTCGAGGCAATGTTGTATTCAGGGTACCAGGTGCAAGGTACCCCTCCCCAAATGCCTGCAGGAAGCACTACTGCAACCAATAGTTTGGATACTTCAAAGCATGATTCGCTCCAAGGTCTCCAAGGTTATGGTAGTACTATGGGAAAAACATCGACCGTAGAGACTGGAGACTTGCAGAGCCTTATAGGCCGCCTGAAGAGCAGGGCACACGAAGATGGCATGTTCTACTGGGATGTTCAATTAGATCAAGGTGGTCGGATGACTAATTTCTTTTGGCGTGACGGACGGAGCAGGATTGATTATGACTGTTTTGGTGATGTAGTTGTGTTTGATTCGACTTATCGCTTAAACAAACAGAACTTGATATGTGCACCTTTTGTTGGTGTGAATCACCACTGGCAGACCACCATGTATGGCTGTGCACTCTTGGTTGATGAGTCGATGTCTACTTTGTGTGGCTGTTCAAGTCCTTCTTGGAGTCCATGGGGAACCGGCATCCTCAATCTATTTTCACAAACCAGGATCAAGCTATGTCCAAAGCAATTGAAGAGGTTTTTCCAAACACATGTCACCGCATTGCTCACTGGCACATCCAAAAAAATGCTGCTTCTCGTCTTGGTTCTCTTAATGGTTCAAAGGCTTTCAATAAGGTATTCATCAAGTGCATGCAAGAATGTGACTCAGAAGCAGAGTTTGAGGAAACATGGGCTGAAATGCTACGTGAGTTTAAGTTACAGGAAAATAAGTGGCTTAAGAAACTATATAAACTCAAGCATAAATGGTGTAGTGCTCTCAACAAGGGCACCTTTGATGGAGGGATAGAGTATGAGCCACAATGTGACACCATGAGTAACATATTCAGTGGAATTTCTGAGACATCTCTTTCAGCACTTGCTGTTGCTGTGGATAAACAAACTGCAGATTGGAGGGAAAAAGAGTATGATGAGGACACAAGGTGTTGCCAAAAGCCACCTACTTGCATTATAAAGCACAGTGATATTTTAAATGATGCAGCAAAAGTTTATACACATAGAATCTACAAGCTGTTTGAGACGGATTTCTTGACGGGTGTGGTGCGACAAAATTTAAGTTGCTTCAACGTTCAGACAATAACACATATCAGTATGAGATGACCATGCAAGGGAGAGGGTCAAGAGTTTGCACAGTTGATTTCAATATGAATGCGATGCAAATCACTTGCAGCTGTAGTAAGTTTGAGACAATGGGTCTGCTTTGCCCGCATGCTCTAAAAGCTCTTAGTATCAATAATGTATGCAAAGTTCCAGAAATTTACATTCTGAAGCGGTGGACCAAGGATGCAAAGAAACGGTTTTTTAATCCCAAACAGTATGAACCATCATATCAGGAATGTATGGATGATGAGGCTGCATACTGCAAATATGTTATGTGTTATGCTTATGACCTCGTGATAAAGAGCCAAGGGCAGGAAGAATTGAGGAAATCTCTGTGGGAAACTCTTGAGAATGGAAGGAAAGAACTTGAGAAATACCTAGAAAATGTTTCCCAATATGCACCTTCTTGTGCCACATAAAAGATGCATCACTGTACTCGTTAACTCTTAAGTAATGAAAAGGTAGCTTTTGTAACGCGATTCAAATTTGGTGCATTATTTTGATGCATTTACTTTTCTCATCTGTCTCTGTTATTCAATCCTTGCTAATACATCTTTGATAGAAACTGGCACATTTCGTCCCTAAGATTTTAACGAAATGCGCCAGTTCTTTTACGTAGTATTGATATCGTTAGATTGTGCCAAAATTGCTATTAGAATGTTGTTTATATAATGATGCATTTTTGAACAAGCTGAATAAATATTAAAGGGCACCATTCTTCTAATATATTGAAAGAAATCTTGAAATTGCAATCTATTGTAAGGGAAAGGAACTTGGAAGTTGGAAATACACACCGTGATCAGAGTTTTCTCAATGAGTCAGATGGATTTGTTCAGATTCTTGATAGGATAGTGACACATAATGTTCCAGGAGTATTGAAAAGCAAAGCAAAGCTGGTCAAAACTAGGACAGAATTGGGGCTTCTTTCACTGAGTGTGATGAATGAAAGTCAATATCCCTTTTCTAAGTATAAATATCATCTATAGTGCTAGATGTATGGAATTTTAATAATTGAGGCAAGTGAACGGCCGCTAGTTTAGCAGCAATATTGTTGCCCCAAGAAAACTGAGAAAAGACAAGATTTCAAATTAGATACTTGTGATCCCAAATGAAATCATCACAAGTTTTAGCATAGTCTTATGCAGCTACAAATACTGTGTCCTGGCTGTGTTCATTTATTTCAATGTAGGATATAGAATCAATCAAAGGGCCCTGAATCGAGAAGATAGATGATACCTGATTCTTTGTTGACATCAAGGTAGTTTCACGTGTTTTCTTTAGTTTAAAACTTGACATTACCATGGGGATAAAACATTAATGCAAGTTACAATATTTTTTGTCTTAGGTCTGCTGAACCAACCCATCTGCCAATGGAGGATGAAGCCTAAGGCTCCTCACCTGCATCAAGAGTGTCCAACGGCTTCCTGAGGGAGTGTCCAAACGAGCAGGCTGGTTGCTGGTGGCTTCACAGATACGTGTATTGAGCACTGCCATGTATGAGTACGTTGGCAGAGTATGGATCACCGCCATTAAAGCTTGTCCATCCAAGCCACAGCATCCCTGCAGTATGTTGTTTGAACTTTGGAGGGAACAGCTCCCTGTCTGATACTAACCTTGGTCCTACCTTCGTACAACGAGATGCCAGAAGCCTAGAACCATAGTTGATACTACCAGAGTGGATATTGATCTATCCAATTCAGAATGTTTTGTGCACCCAGTAGGCAGCGTAGGGATTTCTTATTAGAGAGACAGTGATGGAGATATTGTACAAACGGGGAGAGGAAGAATTGACTGCTTACTGAATGCATTGCAGGCAGAACGGATTGCCTGCTTACAGCGAGTACAAGCGGCTATGGAGCTGCTGGGCATTGGGCACATTATAATGGAGTCTGATGCAGCGTTGTGTTGATCCAACAAGCTGTGAATTCTGAAACTTATACACTCGTCTGTGGGAAACCTGGTGGAGGAATTGAAGTCTTTAGTTCATTCAAACTTTATTAGTTTCAACTTTCAAGTGTGTGTGTTTACTTTTCGTGATTGTAATCGAGCTGCCCATGGGTTGGCAGCGTTGGGTGCTGTGTCTGTGTGTGTTCAAGCGGGGAGGAGGTGATCACTGCTTCTGTCCCGGACAATGTACTTGTTGCTGCTGATGCTTCAGTAGCTGAGTAAATGAAAGCACGACCCAGCTTTTTTTAAAAAAAAATGCCAGAAGTGAGGTTGGTGACGTAACCGCAACAGCCGGAGTAGTCTACGACTGACTTCGCACTGGAAGTGTGTCAAAAAAAAAAAAAAGGACTTCCCACTGGAAGAGGAATCAATGATGCGGCCAGGTTGCAACATGCACTGGAAGTACACCATGGGCTGGACTGCGCATAGTAAAATGGGCCGGACTGGGCCGCTAAGGGCGAGGCGCGCCACTGCTGGCTGAGGAGGACCGGACGTGCGGGCGATCGTTCGATTCGGTATCCCTAATCACTTGCCGGCGCCGCCGCTGCTGCTTAGCAAGCAGCACCAACACCACCGCCGCCGCCGAGTAGCTGAGCTTAGAAGTTGGAGTTCTCGGAGTAGATTTTAGGTATGGCGGCTGCCTTTGAGCACCAGCGGTGGCGTCCAACGGTCAACGAGCGCGACTTCATAGAAAGCGCACTTCAGTCTGATCTCCGCGTGGATGGCCGCCGCTCTTTCGACTTCCGCCGCCTCGACATCAGCTTTGGCAGGTAGTACATACCACCTAACGTCAGTCACTTCCCCCGCGCGCTTTCTCTCGGCCTTAGCTCGTGGGAATGAAGGACTTCATTGACCTCGTCGCTGCCGAGCTTTGCTTTTGCTCTGGGCGTTGCAATTTGTAAGCAGGAAATGATGTTATTGCTGTGAAATTCAGAGAGGACGGCTCCTCGGAGGTGCAGCTCGGCGAGACGCGCGTGATGGGATACGTAACCTCGCAGCTGGTGCAGCCGTACAGGGACAGGCCCAATGAGGGGACGCTGGCAATATTCACCGAGTTCTCCCCCATGGCCGATCCCGCATTCGAGCCTGGGCGGCCTGGGGAATCGGCAATCGAGCTTGGTCGAGTCATAGACCGTGGCCTCAGGTCTCCTGGTTCCCTTTTTTTTTTTTTCTTTTCGTTCTGTTCGTCAAGGAGTTGTGAATGTGGATGCGTGATGAGGATTATTGTGCTATTCAGGGAGAGCCGAGCCGTGGACATGGAGTCCCTGTGTGTTGCTGCTGGGAAGTACGTCTGGTCTGTGCGTGTTGACCTTCATATCTTGGATAATGGAGGGTATGGGTTATCCATTGTGAACCAATGTAATTAATATGTGAACACTATGTTTACAGTTCTAAAATAATCTGCTGCCATTCGTTGTCCCTAGGAACCTCATTGATGCAGCAAACATTGCTGCATTGGCAGCCTTGTCTACTTTCCGTAGGCCTGAGTGCACAGTTGGTGGGGAAGATGGCCAGCAGGTTACAGTCCATGATCCTGAGGTACCCATAAACTTGTAATAAAATGTGCTGAACGTCCATAGACTCATTCCTAAAGTATTTCAAAAAGTTCAGTCTCTCTTAGTCTTATGAAGCATTAAAATTTTCTAGCTTGTATATAATTATTTAAAGAAATGGGAGGTAAATAATATATAGATTGTGTTAAGTATGTACATTCTGGTCTGCTGCTGCACCAAATTAAATATATCTTATTATGTTCTAATGTGTTTTTATTGAATTTTACAGGCCAGAGATCCAATTCCTCTAACGATACATCATCTGCCCATAGCTGTAACCTTTGCATATTTTGGTGAAGGTAACATTGTGGTATGTTCCCATGTTTCAAACATGGAAGTGTTTTTGACTGCTAAATTGCCATCACGTTTTCTCAGTAGCATCCTCTGTTTAATTTTATTTTTATTTGTATAGATTGTTGATCCAACATACAAGGAGGAAGCGGTAATGGGTGGGAGGATGACTGCTACAGTTAATTCAAACGGTGATGTGTGTGCCATCCAAAAAGCTGGTGGAGAGGGTGTCATGTCAAGTGTTATCATGCAGTGTTTAAGAATTGCTTCAGTTAAGGCTGCTGATGTAACAAGCAAAATAAGAACTGCGGTAAGTGGTCGGCAAGCCTCGGTGCCTATGTTATTGGCTTATTTCTACAGCCGTCCGATAATTAGTAACTTCTAAATACTAAAAATCATAATATAATTGTCTCACTGCAATGTTCGTTGCATTATAATGATATGTTTTGGCAATCCAGGTATGCATTGCACTTTAGTTGAAAACGGTTCCCTACGGTGCGAGGGCTAAAACAACAACAATTCAAATTCCAGGAATCAACATAAATTAACTTATCATTTTTCCAACAAATAGATAAACCTTAGAAGAATATATATTTTTACAGCTTTTTGATGTGGGTTATGTACATCTTTATTTCTTATTACCACATATACAATTACATCATAGCTATGTTTGATTCAAGGTGCAGATAGAAACTTTAGGCCCTGATCTATGGTTGGTAGTCAACAAAGGTGGAAAAAATTAATCTGCTGGGAGGGAGGGCTAGGCGGCTAGCACCTTGCCATAGGAGCAAGTGATGGCTTTGTTAGAAACAAAGCAGAGGCACTGAAGGTTCATTTAATGGAAGGTCAATAGTGCACATTCCTAAGGTAGGGAGGGAGACAGTAGCTAGTACGGAAGGTTCATTTGACAGAAGGCCAATAGTGGTCATGCTGGACTTTGAGCAGTCCTGGTGGGGAACCCACTTATCTGGATAACAGGAGAGTGAACAGTAACTCGTGGGATATGGCTCTGGATGAGCTGGCATTTGTGGGCTCCCATGTCTATGTGACTATGCCCACACCACCTTACCTTTTTTAGAAACTTATATGAAGAAATAAAACTATAGTTTACATGTGTATTTGAACTTACTACAAAATGTGAAACTACTGATTATTATTCTCCTTATATTGTTTTGCATTTCAATGATTGTCTAATGGTTGTATATTCTTTTTGTTCAGGTAGAAAAGTACACAACTGAGAAAGCTTTAAAAAAGTAAAACGACTACCGGGGTGCAGTATCTCAGAACATTCCTGAAGTAACTATGAGGGGCAAAGGTGACAGTGAATCGGAAAGGCAAAGCGTGAAGACAGTCGGTAATGTTCAGCAAATAAGCAAAGGTGATCAGGATCATCAAAATATAAAAAGAGATTCACCCTTGACTGGCGATAGAATTGCTAAACACAAACAAACATCAACATTCACTGGTGGCCCATCAAATTGGTAGTTATTGGTCTGATGTATCTGTTTCCGTATCCTAGATATTTAACATAAAAAAAATTTACTAAATACAAGTTTGCCAACTGGCCCTGACTTTTGCAATGTAGGGACCCTACTCCAGTGGAGTTTCATTAAGGTCCCTCAGAATTTCTCATTGCCTGGTACTGTTAATTATTTTGCACGTTATTTTTATTTCCCGTGATTATAGTATGCTGTACATGAATTGTAATCCAGGTGTTTGGTAGCTGTCAGTATCATCTCTGATTGGTTGGCATAGTTGCTCTAACTAACCATGAAATTTTCATCTTTGTGAACTGCTTAAAACAAATCCATTACTTATTAGTTTACCTTAGCTCTTTTTGAAAGGTTAATAACACAGATGTTTATTTACTTTTGAGTGAAAGATTTTATGCCTTTCTATCAACATTCCGAGAGCTCTAACCTCCTGCCCAATCCAACTCAGCAGACACCTTTTTTTTACGCCATATGATTGAACATCCTTAAAACAAGGAGCTCGGTTGATTTAGTTCCAGTATAAATCTTGAAGCTGTCTTCCATGTTTTATCATCTCCACTGGTGAGTGATTCTCTCACAGAAATTATCTTTGGAACATGCAGATCCATCGATGGCTATTGAAGTCTCTGTGACCCATGAGGATGCAATCCAATGTTAACTGAATCTAGCGTGGAGGTAAAAACCACAACAAGTTCGGGTGCTGCTGGGAGTCTGATGAGGCCCAGGAAATCAAATCGCCAAAGAGTCTAAAAGATGCTGTCAAACCAAAACATAAAAGAAAGAAGAAAAAAGGTGGCAGGAGCTAGCTTAACTGCAAGTCTGTTGTCACTTGTAAGCCTGTCAGGTAAGTTAGTTATTTCTGGTATTCTGTATTTGCTTCTTAACATCCTTGTTGATTAACTATGACCATCCTGTTAATTTTGCC